>CAUYRH010170816.1:0-11290 GCA_963574655.1 Perodicticus potto | reverse complement strand
CTAATGGCAGGTGAAGAAATTAATGAAGACTATCCAGTAGAAATTCATGAATATTTATCAACATTTGAGAATTCCATTGGTGCCGTGGATGAGATGCTGAAGACCATGATGTCTGTTTCTAGAAATGAGTTGTTGCAGAAGGTATTTTTATTTCTCTTTTATTTTATTTTTTAACTTAATTTTTATTAAGTCATAACTATACATTTATGGGGTACTATGTGATGATTTGATATACAAGGTGGAATGCTTAAATAAACTAATTAACATAACTATCACCTCATTTACTTTTTTTTGTGGTACGACATTTGTAATATACTCAGTTGTTTTGAAGTGTTCCCTTGCATTGTGTCCATTAGGTGAGATCCCACCAAATACCCTTGTTCCTCTCGCCCTCCTCCCTCTCCTCCTCTCCCTTCTCCTTCCTCTCCTCTCTTTTGTTCTGGATTATCTTTATGTTTTATAATTCATATGAATGTGTAAGTGTTTATATATTGGTTTCATAATAGTATTGTATACATTGGATACTTGTTTTTCCATTCTCGAGATATATTACTAAGAAGATGTTCCAGCTTCCATCCAGGCAAACATAAAAGATGTAAAGTCTCCCTCTTTTTATGGCTGCATAGTATTCCATGGTATACATACACCACAATTTGTTTATCCAGTCATGGGTTGATGGGCATTTAGGCTGCTTCCATGGATTTGACTGTTGTAGATTGGGCTGTAGTAAACATTCTGGTGTAAATGTCTTTGTTGTAAAATGATTTTTGTTCATTTGGATAGATACCTAATAATGATATTGCAGTATCAAATTGTAGGTCAACTTTTAGTTCCTTGAGAATTCTCCATACTTTTTCCCAAAAAGGCTGTGTTAGTTTGTAGTCCCCTCAGTAGTGTAGAAGTGTTCTTTTCTCTACACATTCACGCCAACATCTGCAGTTTGGGGATTTTGTGATGTGGGCTGATTTTACCGGAGTTAGGTGTTATCTCAAAGTTGTTTTGATTTGCATTTCTCTGATGATTAAAAATGATGAGCATTTTTTCATGTGTTTGTAGGTCATATGCCTATCTTCTTCAGAGAAGTTTCTGTTCAAGTCTCTTGCCCACAAAGAAATGGAATTGTTTGTTCTTTTCTTATTGATTATTTTGAGTTTGCTGTGGGTTCTAGTTATCAGATCTTTGTTGGAAACATAACCTGCAAAAATCTCCCATTCTGAAGGCTGTCGGTTGGCTTTACTTACAGTGCACTTAGCTGTGCAGAAGCTTTTTAGCTCGATCAGATCCCAGTAATTTATTTTTGGTGTTGCTTCAGTTGCCAGGAGGCTTGTTCTTATAAAATATTTTCCTGGGCCAATATCTTGAAGCATTTTCCCTGCACTCTCTTCTAGTATTATAATTTCATGTCTTAACGTTTAAATCTTTTCCAGTGAGAATCAATTTTTATTAGTGGTGAAAGGTAAGGGTCCAGTTTCAGTCTTCTCTAGGTCACTAGCCAGTTCTCCCAGCATTATTTGTTAAATAGGGAATACCCCAATGTATATTTTTGTTAGACTTATCAAAGATCAAATGATAATATGTGGCTGGGTTCATCTCTAGGGTCTCTGTTCTGTTCCATGTATCTACACTCTTATTTTTGTGCCAGTACCATGCTGTTTTGATCACTATAGATTTATAGTATAATCTGAAATCTGCTAATGTTATGCCTCCTGATTGTTTTTATTTCTAAGTAACGTATTGGTTATTGGAAGTTTAAATTCTGATTCCATATAAAATGAAGTGCTATTTTTTCAAGTTCTTTAAAGTATGACATTGGTGCTTTGATTGGGATTGCATTAAATCTGTAGATTGCTTTGGGTAGTATGGACATTTTAACAATGTTGATTCTTCCAGCCATAGCATAGTGTGTTTTTCCATTTGTTAATGTCTTCAGCTATCTCTTTTCTCTGGGTTTCATAGTTCTCATTATAGAGCTCTTTCACCTTCTTTGTTAGATAAATTCCCAGGTATTACATCTTCTTTGGCACGTAAAAGGGATAGAGTCCTTGACCGTGTTTTCAGTTTGACTATTGTTGGCATATATAAAAGCTACTGATTTGTAAGTATTGATTTTGTATCCTGAGACACTGCTGTATTCCTTATCACTTCTAAGGATTTTATAGTGAGTCCCTAGGGTTTTCCAGGTAAAAAATCACGTCATCTGCAAAGAGTGAGAATTTGACCTCCTCTGACCCTATTTGAATACCCCCCATGCCCTTCTTTTGCCTGATTGCAATGGCTAGGACTTCCATTACTATGTTGAATAGCAGTGGTGACAATGGGCATCCTTGTCTAGTTCCAGATCTGAGTGGAAATGCTTTCAGTTTTACTCCATTCAATATGATAATGGCTGTGGGTTTGCTGTAGATGGCCTCTTAGATGGAACATTTCTTAAACTGAAAGAGGCCATCTACAGCAAACCCACAGCCAAAATGTTCCATCTAAGCCTGTTTTCTTAAGTCTTCTAATCATGAAAGGATGCTGGATATTATCAAAAGCTTTTTCTGCATTAATTGGTAGAATCATATGGTCTTTGTTTTTTATCTTATTTATGTGGTGTATTATATTGATAAATTTATGTATTTTGAACCAACCTTGTAACCCTGGGATAAAACCAATTTGATCATGGTGTATAATTTTTTTGATGTATCATTGAATTCTGTTGGCTAGGATCTTACTGAATATTTTTGGATTGATATTCATTAATTATATTGGTCTACAGTTTTCTTTCTTTGTTGGGTTCTTACCTGGTTTGGGGATGAAGGTGATATTTGCTTCATTGAATTTGTGGGAGAGGATTCCTTCTTTTTTCTATGTTTTGGAAAAGGTTATGCAATATAGGTAATAGTTCTTCTTTGAAGGTTTGGTAGAATTATGATGTTAAGCCATCTGGTCCCAGACTTTTCTATTTTGGGAGATTTTGTATAGTTGATGCTATTTCAGTGTTTTATACAGGTCTATTCAAAATTTCTAATTCTTTCTGGTTGATCAAGGAAGGTGTGCTTCCAAGTATTAGTCCATTTCCTCCAGATTATCATATTTCTGAGAATAAAGTTTTTTGTAGTAATCATTGAGGAGTTTTTGAATTTCTGTGGTATCTGTTGTTCTTTCTCCTTTATCATTTCAGATTGACGTTATTAAAGATTTTACTTTCCTATTTCTGCTTAGGTTAACCAAAGGTTTATCAATTTTATTAATCATTTCAAAGAACCAACTTTTGTTGCATTGATCTTCTTAATGATTCTTTTGTTTTCAGTTTCATTTAGTTCTGCTCTAATTTTGGTTATTTCTTTTCTTCTGCTGGGTTTAGAGTTGGATTGTTCTTCCTTTTCCAGTTGCTTGAGATGTCCTATTAGGTTGTTGACTTCTTCTCTTTCTGTTTTCTTAATGAAGGCTTCTAATGCTATAATTTCCTTCTTAGGATTGCCTTTGCAGTATCCCACAGGTATTGATAATTTATGTCTTCATGATTGTTTTGTTCTTGACGATTTTCTTCTTACTCTCATCTTTGACCCAGCTGTCATTCAGCTTCCACGACTTTGTTTGAGTATGAAGATTTCTGTTGCTGTTGAGTTCAACTTTTATTTCATGATGGTCTGAGAAGATACAAGGAATAATTTCTATTCTTTTAAATTTGTTGAGATTGGACTTGTGTCTTAAAATATGATCAATTTTGGAAGATCATCCCTGGGCTGATGAGAAGAATGCGTATTCAGTTTCATTAGGATGAAATGTTCTTGTAGCTGTCTGTTAAATCCATTTGTTCGAGGGTCAAATTTAAGTTTATTACTTCTCGGTTTAGTTTCTTCTTGGAGGATCTATCCAGAACTGATAAATGGGTATTAAAATCCCCAACTATTATAGGGCAGGAAGATATCAAGTTGTTCATATCTTAAATTGAATATTTAGGTAGGTCGCATAAATGTTGATTATTGAAATCTCTTCATGTTGAGTGTTTCTAATGACAAATATGTAGTGTCTATCCTTGTCTTTCCTTATCTTTGTTGTTTTAAATCCTATTGTATCTTCAGACAAAATTGCAGTCCCTGCTTTTTTCTGATTTCCATTTTCCTCTGTTAAAGATATCCGTCTCTTCACACTGCATCTTTTTTTAATCTTTTGAGGTAAGATGAGTCTCTTGTAGGCAACAGATACCTGGCCTGAGATTTTGTATCCGGTCAGCCAACTTTAGAGGAGAATTTAACCCATTCACAGTAATTGAAAGAATTGATAGGTATGGTAGTGTTTGGGGTGCCATGTTTTTCAAAGGTCTACAGCATATTTTTAATCCTTTCACCATTGTGGAGGTTATGTTTTATTTGATAAATTCTGGATGAGTTTACTTTGATGATAGACCATTGTGCTGGTAATTATGGAAAATGGATTTGAGTATTTCCTGGAGAACTGGTTTAGTTATGGCAGATTTCCTCAACAGGTGTATGTCAGTAAAGTATTTGATTTCTCCCTCACAAATGAAACTCACTTTAGCTGGATACAGGATCCTGGGCTGAAAGTTCTTTTGTTTTAGGAGATGAAGGTTGATGACCATCCTTTTCTGGCTTGAAAAGTGTCAGCTGAAAGATCGCAGTCAGTCTAATATTTCTCCCTTTGTAGGTAATGCTTTTCTTATGTCTGGCTGCTTGCAGAATTTTCTCCTTCATATTAACTTTGGCAACATTAATTACAATGTCTAGGAGATACTTTATTTGGATTGAGTCTTGCTGGGGTTCTGAAACTGTCTACTGTCTTTCAGTGCTTGGGAAATTCTCCATAATATCTTGGAGGAGAGTATTTGTGTCTTCAGGACCATCCTCTTTTCATTCAGGAATTCTTATAAGTCAAATGTTTGATCTTTTGGAATGATCGCATAACTCTCTGAGAGAATGATCTGTTTTTGCTTACCATTTCTCTGCTTCTTTGAGCGCTTGGGATTGTTCAAAAGCCTTGTCTTTAATTTTAGAGATTCTTTCTTCTGTCTGTTCAACTCTATTATGGAGGGATTCTACTGTATTTTAAAGCTCCTCGAATAATGTTTTCATTTCCTTGAGCTCTGCTATTTCTTTTCTCAATATGTCCATATTCTTGGTAATTTTTGTCTTTGAATTCATTAATTTCTTGAGACAACTTTTGAACAACTTTTTGGATTTCTATTTCCATCTTTTTCTCCATTCTATTCATTTTATTTGCCGTCCATATTATGAATTCTATTTCTGACAATCCAGCCATTTGTCTGTGAATGGCATCTTCTGTTGTATCTCCTTGGTCATTCCTTCGGGGAGTTGATCTACACTATTATTCATGTTGCCAGAGTTCTTCTACTGGTTCTACCCCGTGATTATTTTCCATAGTTTGGTTGGTAAAACTGGTAGGGTGAGATTGGATTGAGAGCCCCAGGAAGTGGAGTTAACTAACCCTTTACAATGAGCTGGGGCTGGTGATTGTGGCTTTTCCCCTCCAGCTTTACAAAGGTCCATTTCAGAGCTGCAGCTGGAGACTCTGAGTTGCAGAGTCTGCAGCTTGGTGTGATAGTGCTAACTGGCTCTGTCTTGCAGTCAGCCAGCCTCTGTCCAATCCTAGTGAGTTGTGGTATTAGGCTGAATTCTCAGCTGGGGAGAGATATAAGCAACTGCAGCACTCTGCCCTCCACCAGCAACAAACAGCTGGAGGAGGAGAATCAGTCCCTCCCACTACAAAATGAACACCGCTCAATCTTGGAGGGTCCCCGAGTGGACAGCCCAGGTCAAGTGTTCTAGTCTGATTGCCCAGGCTGTACAATCACTGCTCAACAGGTAGAGTTCAAAGGGTCTCCAGCGTCCTGATAGTAGGGATCAGGCAGTTCCGTCCCCAAAACCCAAGGGGCAGGAGTCTGGTTCCCTCTGGTAAACCATGGAGTTAGGAATGTGCACCCCACAAGAGTCTGTCCAGAGGCGTTAGCACCCCCACCTCCTGCCATGCACTGCTGCTGGCAACCCTGTAGGGCTGGAGCCTAGTTCCCTCCAGTGAGCAATGAAGTCAGGGAGGTATACCTGCCAGAGTCAGAGGGGAGCCAGCACCTCCTCTTCTGCCACACACTGCCCTGGCAACCCCCAGGAGCTGAAGCCCAGTTCCCTTGGTGGGCAGCTGGGTCAGGGGAGCGTGCCTCCAGATTCAGACCAGAGGCATCAATGCCTCTGCCCGCCCCACGTGACACACGTTTCTCTCTCCTATCTCCTGCATAGTTAGCGCCTCACCCCCACTGCACTGCTGCCAGCAACTCAGAGGGGCTGAAGCCCAGTTCCCTCCACTGAGGAATGGGCTCAGGGGAGTGCACCGCAGAAGTCTGACCTGGGGTGTGAGCACCTCTGCGGTATGGGTGCATCTATCTCTCTTGAGCCAGAGTCATTGTTTCCCCTCTGCTGTCCAGCGACCCACACAATACCTATGCCTCTCACAGAATTGCCAGACACTTTGGGCTCTGCAGAGGGCAGGGCTACAGTCCACCAGGCAAGAGGGGAATGGTAGACTGGGAGTTCAGAATTGCAGGGAAGTTTTAGTTTATGCTGGTCAGGATGATTCCTAGACTCAAGTGGGACCTCCCTGGAGAAGGAGGCCTGGTATTTAGCGGCTTTCTCCTGTGGGATAAAATGAGAGTTCTTTTGCTCTCTGCTTGCTTGCAGAGAGCACACAGGGAGCCTCTCTCTTTGGGGGAGAGGTCTCTCATCTTCTTGGTGATGGGCTTTGTACCTGGACTTAGTTTTCTTGGAGTCACAGCTTGCCTCTGCAGAGATGATGTGCATTTATGTATCTTCTTTCTTAGTTCAACTCCCCACCTTCAGCTTCATTGAGTCCATTCTATCCATTATCTTCCCTATGGACAGGAGCCTCTGTTGAAAGCTGCCTCTAATTAGTCATCTTACTTTCTCCTCCCAGAAGGTATTTTTAAAATGTAATTCCTAAAATTGAATTTTCTTTTTTTTTTTTTTTGAGACATGGTCTATCCTGTCCCAAGGCTGGAGTGCAGTGGCACAATCATAGCTCACTGGCTCACTGCACTCTCAAGATCCTGAGCTAAAGTGATCCTTTTACCTCAGCCTCCTGAGTAGCTGGGACTACAGTTGCATGCCACCATGCACGGCTAATTTTTTATTTTTTTGTAGAGAACAGGGGCTTACATCTTGTCCAAGCTGGTGTTATACTTTTGGCCTTATGTGGGCTGCTGTCTAGCGGCTCCTCAGCTTCCCAAATTGTTAGGATTATGGGTGTGAGTCATGGTGCCCAGCCTAAAAATGGATTTTGTAAAACACAGTGCTATTTTATGAAACATAGAGAAGAAGAAATAGATTAATGTTATGTGTTCCTTTTCTACTTTATTGCAATTATTTGGGTGCTTTTAAGGGGCCAAAAAAACAAAACAAAAGTTTAGCCTTAGGAAATATTACCTAACTATTTTTTTATTTTGACTTGGCTTTGAAAAATAAGGAGCACTCATGGCATTCTTTTTGACAGACTTGACTCTATCTTTGACCTTTTAAATATTACAATGATGTTATCAGGGTTTCTGGAAACCCTATAGGACAAAAACAGTAAATTGACTTTGACAGTCTAAAACAAATCTCATTACATTTCTTCTGTCTTTGGTATTGCCTAAGCATTTTAGCCTGCTTCTTACACATAAATGCATCATGTACAATGTTTACATTGATAAATTACTTTTGACATACAAGGCCCAGATCATAACTCCTGAATTAGAATAATTCAAAAGAATTTTTCTGGGATTATACTCGTTCCTTGTCTTATTAAAGATGATACCCTGAAGTGAAAATTTGTGGACAAAAGTCACTGGTTAAGAAAACTTCTTTTTGCAAATTTTTTCCAGATTGATTGGTTATTAGATTATAGGAAGAGAAAAAGAATTCTTTGATACATTGTGCTTGGTCAAAGTTTAAAATGTTATCTGATGATGTACAAAGTTGATGCATATGTTTCTTTTGTCTTTTTTTCCCTCTCTTTCCCTTTCTCCTTTTTCCTTTTTTAATAGTTGGACCCACTTGAACAAGCGAAAGTGGATTTAGTTTCTGCGTACACGTTAAATTCAATGTTTTGGGGTATGTATATTACTTTGGAATTAATTAGAAACCAAATTACTTATTGTGTTAAAGATAATTTATTTTTTAAATGTTAGCAATTTATGTAGAGTTAATACTTTATGGCAATTCTAATAGTTAGGTATTTATTTCTTTACAGAATTCTGAATGGCCATGAGCCATGTATAAACTTAATATTAAATACAAGTTAAATAACTTAAGATTTAATCTTTGTGTGACTTTTCTTTTTTGCAACTAGCTACAGTTTCTTTAACTGGAATGTTTTTAATATGTATACCATTTTATTTTACGAAATCTTTGTTTTGTAGTTTATTTAGCAACTCAAGGAGTTAATCCTAAGGAACATCCAGTAAAGCAGGAATTGGTAAGAGTTCAGTTAATTTCTTTTTATTTTACATGTCTATTTGTTGTAATATTACTGACGTTTAAGTCACTTCACCTTTATCAAACTAATTATGGGGAACAATTTAGAGTCAAAGTTATGAAAATGAGCCAGGCCTTATTTTCTTCGGTTTTTCTATCTCTACTTACCTTTGCCAGAAAATTGGTATTCCATATGCATATTATATTCTGTAAGTCTTTGGATGGGAATATGTTATGATCCTAGTAATTATAACTTACATATTTTTTTTTTTATAAATTCTTAAAATCCTGTTCATCTCTAAGACTACTTTTTATTTTTTTTTAACTCTTACACAATTCTTAAAAGTATATTTCAGTTGATTTACTAGCAAAGACGGGAAAGTTTCTCCCCCAACCTTTTCAATTCCTCCATTAATTCATTTTCTCAGCAGTAAAGAATCCAGTTCAGCAACAAAGCTAAAAGCTTTTTTGGCACCAGTTGTATGTGTACTGTCCAGTAATTCTGCATTAGTGACATATTTACAACCTGTAATAAATCTTCTAGGTTTGTCTTTGTATTCCATTTAGATGTATAAGTATGGCGTATAAGGGCTGGTGTCTTGGAGTTTTTGCTGAGTTCAAAAATTAAATCAAATCACTTAATTTGAAGGAAAAATTAGAAATCAAATGTATGGTTATCTTTTTGACATGGCTTTATGAATAAGTATTAATAAATTTATTCTTTGTGTTTATGAAATATAAGGTAAATATATATGTGAAATACACTTGACATTATATTCTCATTCTCAAGTGTTAAAGTTGTTGATATGTCTGTTAGTTACAACTTTGTAAAGCACTTATTCATTTATTTTTAAAAAATGAGTAAGCTGGATCTATTGTCCTTTTCTTTTTTAACGTGTGGACTAACACATTTTATTCTTTCAAAGTTCTTGGCGAAAAAATAAATTTATTTTTAAATATAGCAATTGTGAAAAATATTTGAAGCAAATGTATAAAGCAATATGATATGTGGATCGTGGTTTGACCAATGATACTGGGTTTAAACCTTAAGAAGTATGGGTTATATCATCTGTTTTAAACTTTCTAATATTGGCTTTACATTTATAAAATTCCTTTTTTTCCCCCTTAACACAAAGTTTTTTTGGAATATCTGTACTATGCTGTCTTTGTGAAAGGATTAGATCATTTGTCTTCTTTCTATCTGAAACCCACTTTATGGGGAAGTACATTAATATTCTAGGCAAGGACTGACAAACAGAAAACACACACAAACTTATCCCCCCCTTTTGACAGCATCCCAGACATTACTAATTGATCACCGAGTTAGTGTGTGATAGGAAACCTGTTTGCCATAGCATATATCACAAAGGAGGAAAGGCATTGAAAATACTCAGTTTATTCATTCAACAAATATTTGAGTGCCTATGGAGCCTGGCATTATTTCCAAGGGAAATGATTCCTCAGGATAAAGTTGATCCTTGTCCTTGTGGTAGACACCAGACCGTATCTAATGAAGGGAGACAGTAAACATAATAAAATATACAAACAAATAGTAAATATATATGAATATGTAGGATGTTAGAAAGTTGTATGTTGTGAGAAAAAGGAAAAAAAGTAGAGGAGTAAGGAGGACTGGAGTGGGTGGGTAGAACTGCAACTTTAAATAGTGAGTCAGGGCCTCACTGACAGGGTTGACATTTGAGCAGACTGGAAGGCAGAGAGGGAAGATCCTTCCAGGCAGAGGAGTTAAGTGAGGCAGAGGCCCAGGCAGGGCTGAGGTGGGTGTGCACTGTTGTAAGAACTATGGCTTTTACTGTCCTGGAAATAGGGAGCCATCAGTGTTGAGCAGAGTTGCTAGCCTTTGTAATGAAAAACTTCTAAGGTTCTACATTTTTCTGTGTATGTTTATGTAACTATTTTGGTTATTCTAATGAAACTTGCTTTTAAGCAGCCATCAGTCATTTATTCTGCAATTTTATGGCTCTCATTAATTTATTTCTCCATTTGAAGGATAGGATAGCCATTTATGGTGATTAATGGTCTCAGAAGATTCAAAGTGGTACAGCAACATACTACGTTTCTCATCTTGTAAAGTCTGATTAGAGCTGTATATTTTATTAGAAAATTCCATGCACTTATCAATCAAATGTATGAAATTGAATAAAGGATCTTGTATTTTCATTCTATGGGTGACAATAGACAGTAACATAGAAAGATAAATAGTTGAATACTACCTCATCTATTTCCTGTTTCGAAAAATTTCAGGAGCATGTACTTTGTATATTGTAAGTGTATGAGATCTCATATTGTAGACTTCAGATACAAAACATTTAATATGTAGATGAAGGTTAATATTAATTAAATTTATACATCTGTGTTTATCTCTTTAGTGATGTTTTGGTACAGTTCTTCTTTGGACATACTCAGAACACTTATGAAATGACTTCTTAGTGTCTCTCTTCCCGCCTGCCCGCACCCCCGCCCTCCAGACTGAACTCCAGGACAGCACAGAGCATGTTTGTCCTATGCACTTGTATTTACTAGCATCCTGCACTTAATAGGCAACAAAGATATATCTGTCAAATTTAACGGAGGGGGATGGTATAATAAAATGTAGTGGTGGTGAACAGTATAATAAATCTATTACCTTTCTTTTTTATCTTTAAGGAAAGAATCAGGGTGTACATGAACAGAGTCAAGGAAATAACAGATAAGAAAAAGGCTGGCAAACTGGATAGAGGTGCAGCTTCAAGATTTGTAAAGAATGCCCTCTGGGAACCCAAACCAAAAAATGCATTGAAAGTTAC
>CAUYRH010170812.1:0-16116 GCA_963574655.1 Perodicticus potto | reverse complement strand
GACATAACCTTCATGAGATTTTCTCGTTTATTATGTGAAAACATTTGTGTTCTGCATTTAGTAGGTTTCACTTGTCCCTTCTAAGATGCACCATAAGTGTGATCCCACCATTTACCCTCTCTACACCCACCCTAACCCTCCCCTCCCTTACTCCTTTCCCCATATTCTTGTACTATAATTGGGTTATAGATGAAACCAAAAAGCTTTTGCATGGCCAAGAACATAGTAAGTATAGCAAGCAGTCAGCCCTCGGAATGGGAGAAAATATTTGCAGGTTATGCCTCCAACAAAGGTTTAATAACCAGACTTTAGCATTCTTATTAAAATGGCATGAATAGTTAAGTCAACTTGGAAGGAAAAAAATTCAGTTACAGCACTGCACCAACAGATAACAAGAATTGTTTTAAAGCTGTAGTAATGGAGATAGAGTGTTATTGATAACAGGAGACATCAAAACAAAACAAAACAATGTCATAGTATAAAGTTCAAAATAGGTCTACTCAGATCTAGGGATCTAATCCTACAGTCCCCAATCCCGGGACCGCTGACTGGTACCAGGTCACGCTTATTAGGAACCCGGACGTAGAGCAGGAGGTGAAAGGCGAGTCAGAGAGCAGGAGAAGCCTCATTTGTATTTACAGCTGCTCCTGAGCTCCGCCTCCTGTCCAATCAGTAGCAGCGTTAGATTCTTCTAGCAGTGTGAGCCCTAGTAAACTGCGCATGCAGGGGATCTAGGCTTAGCCATCCTTACGAGCATCTGATGCCTGGTGATCTGAGGTAGAGCTCAGGCAGTGATGCTGGGACTGGCTCATTGCAGGAAAACAAGCTCAGGGCTACTGCTGAGTCTGCATTATGGTGATTTGTATAATTATTTCATTATATATTACAACTGAATGATGATAGAAATGAAGTGCATGATAAATGCAATGCACTTGAATCATCCTCAACGCCCCCCCCAAGACCACCACCACCACCACCCCTACCCCAACACCAACCCCCAATCCCCATCCATGGAAAAACTGTATTCCATGTGTGGCGCTATGGCTCAAAGGAGTAGGGAGCAGACCCCATATGCTGGAGGGGGCAGGTTCAAACCCAGTCCCGACCAAAATCTGCAAAAAACAAAATTGTCTTCCATGAAACCTGGCCCTGCTGCCAAAAAGGTTGGGGACCTGAGGTCATCTGCAATAAGGCTAGTACAGAATAGGGGCAAAAGGATAGTCTTTATAAATACATTGTGCTGGGTAAATCAGAAATCTATGTGACCCCCTATCTCACACAACATAAAAATCAAATCCAGATGAATCATAAATACAAATACCTTTATAACTTTGGTGACAGATATTTCTTGAATATTGATAACAGTAAAGAAAAGATAGATAGATGACTTTATTAAAATTGAAAATTCTTGTTCACCAACGAACACCACAGAGGGAGTTTAAAGGGAAACCACAGTATTGGAGAGGATATTTATAATACATACAATGGGCTCATATATAGATGATATAATAACATTTACATTTAATTACATTAAAGTTTTTTAAAAAGACAACCTGATGGAAAAATAAGGAAAAGATCTAAATGACCACTTCACAGAAGGGAATACCCACACGATTGGTTATTTTGAAAAGCTAGTCTACGTAACTTGTCATCAGGGAAAAGCGAAGGGGAGCCTTGATGCATTACGTACCCACCAGAATGGCCAAAATATAAAAAGGCCTGAGGCAAATACCAGCAAAGATAACACAGCAACCAGGAGTATCACACTGCTTGGAAGGCATGTAAATTGGTATGATCATGTTGCAAAATGATTAGATAGAATCTACTACAGCTGGACATGCAAGGCCGGACAATTAAGGTCACGAACTCATCCTAGAAAAAGTGCTACATATCTCATCGCTGAATATTGGGGTCACTAGATGGTCAAGGGGAGTACATTGAAGGAGAACTTAATTGCCTCACCTCTTACACATATGCTACCACCATGTAATTCCACTCCTTGGTACAAAAATGTTCATTGTAACTTTATTTTTAATTGTTCAAAATTAGGCCGTAAACACAAAACCTAGTACAATAATGTGTTGTATTCACACGATGGAATGCTATACAGTAATGAAAAAGAATGTACAACTTCCACATACAGGACAATTACGTTTACAGACAGAATATTAAGTGAACAAATGATTCCATTTATATGAATTGTAAAAGAGGCAAAAACTAATCTATGGAAATAGAAGAAAAATTGGTGTTCTCTTTCTCCACAGAGAATAAACGTGACTGGTCATGAGGAATGTTTCTGGAAGGCGGTTAATACTGTATGTCTTGATCTGGGTGGTAGTTTAACAGGTGTGTTCAGTTTGTAAAATTCATTGAGCTATTTACTTCACTTAATACTGATGCACTTTGTATGAGTTTTATTTCAATAATAATTTTGTCAAATTGTGACTAATATACATATACAAGTTATACTGTAATATATATTATATATACTGTAATATATATTACATGCTATATACTATATTATATACTGTTATACAGTTATATTATATACTGTTATACATGTAATATATATTACATGTTGTAATATACAATATATAATTATATATATTGCATGTATTTATATAAATATATATATTACATGTTGTAATATACAATATATATTATATACTGTTATACTGTTATATTATATACTGTTATACATGTAATATATATTACATGTTGTATATTATATATTGATATATTAACAATAAGTAGCATTAGAAATATAATTATAACAAATGATTAAATTAATTAAATTATTTTTGGATTAACAAGATAATTATACAATGATATGTTAATAAATTATATAAATTTATCAATATTTTATTAATAATTATATGATTGTATAGTACATTATATGTCATATATTGTCATATGTAATAGTATAAGATTGTGTACCAACAGTTAAAAATTATTTTAATATACTATATATGTAAAATATTCTTAGAAGCAATAGCAGCACTATTTTCTTTCTTACAGCTGCTTCAAAACATATGATTTTTATTCCTTTTTATGACACCACTGGTAATTAAGGGCCCATGCATTAATCTAACACAATTCTTCCTTTAATAATTACATTATATAATTAATACCACACCTATATAGTGACAAAGTATTCTCTAGAAATTTTCCTTATTGGCTACATCAAGTTCAATTTATTTATTATCATTTTTTAATTTTTATTTTTTATTATTATTGGTATTATAACAGTGGTACATATTTATGGGGCACATCATGTGTTGTTTTGATACAGGTATATGTTGTGAAATAACCAAATTAGTGTAACCGAGGTATCCATCACCTCAACCACTTATCTTTTCTTTGTGTTATTTAGAAACATTCCAATTTTACCCTTTTAGTTATTTTCAAGTATAAAATAACATCATTGACTATAGTCACGTGTTGTGCTATCAAATATTAATATTAGATCTTGTTCGTTCTAGCTAACTAACGATGTCTTTTTACCTATTACCCTTCCCCATTTTGTCCCCTCCTCATTATCCTTCCAGCCTCTGGTAACCATTGTTCTACCGTCTGTCTCCGTGAGATCAATTGTTTTGATTTTTAACTCCCATATATGAGTGAGAATGTGAAACTTCCCTTAGGCATATTTCTTGATTATAATCTGAACCTGAAAAGTTGATCTTACGTTCCTAGACATACCTGAAGTTATGATAAATGTGGATACTATCTCATTTACCCATGGGATCTGTCCCCACGTGCAGATCAACTTAGGCATTGGTAATGACTATTGTGTGGTCGCGAGCTCTAAAGTAAGTCCCAGTGACAAGGAACATATAGGATTGCACCAAAAACAAGGTGCCCATGCTATGGTTTCCCTAGAAGACAAAAAAATAATAGGAATTGTCCTTTAACCATCAGACATCTCCCTTGAAATCAAAGGCATTATTGTGGATATCTGAATTCACTTTTAAAAAAGCAGATCATATTTGTTTTTTCTTTGTAGTTTTGACAAGCAACTGAAGGACATTAAGTTCCATAAGTACAGATCACCTCTGTGCTCTCCAAAGAAGGCAGGGCAAGGAGGGCTCTCCCTAACACGCAAAGGACATTCAGAGCTAAAATGATACCCTGGCTAAACTTAGGAATGAAACAAAATGGAAAAAGAATTCTCTGCTCTGAAGGTGGTATACTCGCTTGGAATTTAGATGCAACGTCTCGGTCATGTGTACCTCTCCTGATAGCCTGAATGTTTCACACCTTCAAATCTGCCCTTCCCTGCTAGGAAGAGTGAAGACTAGGACATAACCTCACTTGGCAGTCAGAGCAGAGGTCTGACTTGGTATGGAGGCCTTGCTTTCCTTCACTTACAGGCAAAACAAAAAAAAAAAGAAAGAAAGAAAGAAAATGGGTTTTGGCACGCTATATCAAATATCAGCTATCCAGATCTACCTCGCTAATCTGGAATTAGCCTTCATCCTCGGTTTTCATTCCACAAAGTGTCAAGGAAATAGATGCAGCTTCTTTGCTCTTAGTTTTAACACGAAATCTGTGCCCCCCAAATGCCCTTCTCACTTAAATTTCTGTTATGTTAACTGTTCTGAATCTGTTCACCAATGTACACGTGGTAAATGCTCAGATCTTGTTTCCTTTCCAATGTGAAACAGCCTCCTTCAGCTACGGTGAAGAAAGGAGATGGTAGAATTGTTTCATGGCGTTTCTACTTGATCTTTTTTGTTTTTTGAGACAGAGTCTCACTATGTCGCCCTTGGTAGGGTGCTGTGGCATCACAACTCCAAGCAACCTCAATCTCTTAGGCTTAAGCAATTCTCTTGCCTCAGTCTCCCAAATAGCTGGGACTACAGGCGCCCACCACAATGCCCAGCTATTTTTCTGTTGCAGTTGTCATTGTTGCTTAGCTGGCCTGGGCTGGGTTTGAACACGGCAGCCTTGGTGTATGCAGCTGGTGCCATAACCACTGTGCTACGGGTGCTGAGCCTCTACTTGATCTTGATATATAGTGACCTGGGGTAAGGAGACATGGAGAATTAAACTGCTGGTATTAAATTGGTTAAGCATATCAGTTTAGGGGATTCTCTCTGGTCTTCACCAAGGAACCCAATCTGAAAAGACGAATTCTTATTAATAAGAAAGATGATTTCAATTTAACTCCATTCAATACGATATTGGCTGTAGGTTTACTGTAGATGGACTCTATCAGTTTAAGAAATGTCCATGGAAAAAGCCCAAGTGCCCCCTGATCCAGGAATGGATTAATAAATTGTGGCATATGTACACCATGGAATATTATGCAGCCTTAAAGAAGATGGAGACTTTACCTCTTTCAGGCTCACATGGATGGAGCTGGAAAATATTCTTAGCAAAGTATCCCAAGAATGGAAGAAAAAGTATCCAATGTACTCAGCCCTACTATGAAACTAATTTATAGCTTTCATATGAAGGCTAAAACCCAATTACAGCACAAGAATTTGGGTAAAGGGGCACGGGAGGGGAGGGAAGGGGGGAGGATGGGTGGAGGGAAGGTAATTGGTGGGATCACACCTACGGTGCATGTTAGAAGGGTACAGGTGAAACTTGCTAAATGTAGAATATAAATGTCTGCACACAATAACAAAGAAAATGCCATGAAAGCTATGTCAACCAGTTCAATGAAAATATTTCAAATTGTATATAAAACTAGCACATTGTACCCCACGATTGCATTTATGTACACAACCATGATTTAATAAAAAAAAAAAAGAAAGAAAGAAAGATGAGGCTTCAAACCATTTGATATTTTCAAGGCTTTGGCGGCTGATGCCAACAAAGTGCATGAAGTCCCTGACGCCCTCGGGTCACTGCCTTTTTCTTCTGAAGTTTTGAGTAACCTATAAATTCTGGCTTTCAAATAAGGGCATGCCACAGCAGACAAACAAAAAAAGTGATGATGGATTTTAAGTCAGTTAGAAACGAAGTGGTTCTTCAGAGTTTTGTTGTCTTGCCATGAAATTCACATCTAGCAAAAGCTGGATCTGTGCTCTGGGCAGAACATGTGTTTCGTATTTGCCAAATAAAGTTCCCATACCTTTGCCTGAGACGCGCACTGATTCCCCATCCGCGATGTGCATCTGAACATCAGCGCTAAGTCACAGCACTCTTCCTGTTCAGATTACCATCTTCAAGTGACTGGAACTCGCTGGCTTTAGAAGGCCTCTTTTTCTGTTGTTGTTTTGTTTTGTTTTCTCCTGCCTCTGGAATGTGACCAGACAAGAAGACCAGTCCCTCTGCAAAATGCGACTCAGAAATATTTCACAGGCTGGGAGCTAGCATTTCCTGCCATTTGAGGTAACTGCCTTGAGTAAAAGACAGCCATGACATGATGGTGTGATGCTTTTCAAAGCTAGTAATGATCTAAACAAACGCTACCAGTAAATAGAGATAGAAGAAAAATATCTGTATGTTTACATGCCAGTTTATACCAAAGAGCCAGAAAATGCTTTTTTGGCATGCTATATCAAATCCACCACTTCTTGGCATACTGTTATCTTCTCCCAGATATTTTATTTATCCACATTTTTTTCTTTGAGGCTGGATAGGATGGGAGCAATCCACCACTTATTAGTAGGACGCAGCTCGTCACCAGTAACCATGCCTCACCCTCCCTTCTCCCGGACTTCCAAAACTCCTCACACAAAGAAAAAAGATGAAAACCCCCAAATTCCCATAGGTCTGTGCTATGCAGGAATTATTAACCTGTTGCACATGACATCATTATGTTATCAGTAAAATGTCACGAACGAAGTGCAAACGTAGGTGCATATGTGTATATTTTGAAGAAGAGGATGTATCTATAGCTTTCTTCAGATTCTAAAGGCAATCCAATGTTCCCAAAAGGTTAAGAGCCACAGCAACTCATTTGGTTTTTCTTCAAACACATTCAGTGTCTGCTTTTTATATACAGTATTGAAGTTTCAAGTCTCCGTTGCTTGCCTACATCACTTTTTTATTGTCTAAATTAGACAATAAAACTCAAAGTCAAGGGATCGTGTTGTTCTAAGTTTTATGTTTTTATTTTATTCTTGTCCGTGATTGGATGACTTTGGGAAAAGCAAGAATCTGTATCTGGCCTCTCGTCCAACTCAAGGCTGGCAGAACACCTTCTGCCCACCTCTGTGGTTAACAAGACCTTTCTTTTGATTAACTCCCATCTGTTTCTGAAAAGCTTTTAAAATATTCATTTTTCCTTGTCTGTTTTAAATATCCTCAGCTTACCTAGCACTGGAGAATTCATGGAAATTGTATGTTCTCGGGGGTTTCATGCTTGTAGATTCTATGAAATCCTTATCTGCCTTTATACTCCCATTTTCATATACTATGATAGTTTCAGGCTTATCTTAAAGCATGTTTTGCTCCCCAATTTGAAGGATATGAATATTCCTTAATGTCTAGAGAACATTAAGTGTTTAGAGAATTTTCTCTACAGTTGCAGAGAAGTGTTTAGGATGTCAGTAATTGGAATTCTATATTCCACATACTAAAAAAAGATCTAGTCTCCTTAACCTATCCCTCCAACTTTGAGTAGATCAAAATCACAAGGCCACCCAGACAGCCTATAGCCTGACAATATTCACCAAGTGTAGCCAATGATACCAGCCTAGGGCCACCCATGGCTCTACCCCCAGATCCCTGGGGATGTGACTTGTCAACAATTGAGCAAGAGGACAATAGACTGGGATAAAATTCAAACTTTGAAAGCTAGATTTTTTTCAAAGTGATTTTGAAACATTTTGAAAGACAACCAGGGACCATCTCTTTCTCAGTGACTTGGAATTTTTCACTCTTTTCGCCAGTAGGTTCCCATTTTTGAACTAGCGAAACTGGTATGATGAATATTATTTCATAATTTGTATACTCAAGTAGATGGAAATCAATTATTTAACTAAGACTACTCTTCCTAATTGGTTAATTTTGCCCATAGGAAACCTAAAATGCAGGAAAGTTACTTGAGAATCTTCACTCCCAACATTTACCAAAATTTCAGGTGACTGCAAACACCTCAACTTTACTTCGTTTGAAAATATATTTGAGAATGTCTTACTCAAAATTTGTTTTCCTTTATTCTGAGTCCTTTCTATGAATCCATATTTGGAAATGTGATTTCCAAATAATGTGAACCCACATTATTTGGAAATTTATCAACTGGGTTTTTGGTTCAAAGATGGTTGCCCTGTTTCTGAGAAAGATAGTCAAAAGCAGTCAAAGATAATTGCAAGCAGACATTTGAACTTCCTGTCAATGAACTAGCTGAGAACATGCAAAGATTACAAAGTCCATTCGTTAATGAAGTTATTTTAATAATCTTGAACTCAGGAAGTTAAAGTGTCATGGCCTAGAATCCTAATTCCATACGGGGCCGATTTTGTAAAAAAAAAAAATTAAGCTTATATAACTCAGCTTTGTAATATCTGGTCATAAAACTATAAAACTGAATGATCAGCATAAGTACAACTTGCTGGTTATGAAAAATGAACTGGGATGTCACTTTGCCACATTATGGAAAGCACAGATTCTACCTTCTACATCTTAGCACAAGGAAGAAGAAATACAAGTTATTTAGTAACTCAAAAAGATAAGAGAAACTGTCTCACCTCGCACCCTCTGTTCCTGTTAATCAGTAGAAATCTAAACCCAATCAAATCCCCAAATCCCAACATCACTAACAGAGCTCATGGCTTACTGACTTCAGCATAGACAAATGGCCCCATTAATGTCAGGGCAGTTATGTTTGTCCAAAAAATATATGTCTGTGTTGTAAGTTGCATTATCCAGTTCATCCATGGGATAAAAGTTGTTTACCTTCACAAATTCCAGGCTTCTGAGCTGAACTAAACAGGGCAAGTTTAAAGGCAGGAGCTCAGAGCAGTTCAGAGCCTTTTGACAGCTCTGATGTGTCTGCTGAGGCTGAATTAGTGAAATACAGACTTATCTCCTGGCTCCCGGGCTGAGTGGTCTTTTCTACAACCTGCACCCCAGTGAAGCCCCTGCAAAGCTGGGAGTTGCAAAGTGAATGGAGTCATGCTGCAAAGTATTGTTTGGTGTTGGATTAGCACACACAGATGTGGGTCCAAGGGCTTGCTCAACAGCCCGTGAAGGCCGAGGAATATCTGCCACGACATCGGGGCCACGCCTTACTAGGTCACTTCAGGCTCACGTCCAGTTCAGTCTGTCCAGCCAAGCCTTTTTCTCATCCTATTGTTTGTAGTTTGCTGCGTTTCTGTAAAACTAGGCGCTTCTTCATCACTGAGAAGGGCAGAAAGGTGGAGACAGAATAAAGATGGAGAGCACAGGACTCTAGCAAATCAACACCCATCTTTACCTCCATTCAAACAGCCCTGTGCCGCTTTGCAAATCAGTTGCTGACCAAGGTTTGGAAAGTGTAACAGCTGCCTGCTGCCATCTGCTGTGCTCTCTGTTGCTAGCAAGCTCAGGACCACAGGTCACCCATCGCAAAGGAGATGGAATGGAAAAGGGAAGAAGTCGATTCACAGCCTCCTCTTCGCCCAGGAATCTCCATAATGATGCAGCTACAAATTCAGGTCACAAAAGCAGCCACCATTTTCATCGTGAATGAGCCACGGTGATTTTTTCAAGACATAAAATATACTATTTTTTACACTCACATATGGTTATGGCTTACATCCTATAACCATGAAGGAAGAAAGAAATTGTGCATGCAAACAAATATAGATTAGGTTCAATAGAGGTGCTTGCCTACTTGAACTTTGCAATAAGCACTGGATCAAAATAGAGGGTAAAGAATTACTGGTGTGCAAGATTCTAGAAGCCTGTAAGATGTTCAAAATATCTCGAACAAGCCATCACATCATTCTCCGTCCTTTCCAGTAGCCTGACCTCTTTATTCTGGCTCATTGTCAAGCTCATTGCTCTACTTCCTTTCGGTGAACTCACTTGCAGATGTCCACGATAAAGTGTCTTCTAGTAGCAATGCCCAAATGCAACAGATAAAATAAAATTTGATGCGGGTCAACTTTGCTCCAATCTAGAAATTTTCCTCCTTGGCTTACTCCAAATCCTTTCCAAAACACTGTCTGTCGCTGGTCTTTTGAAAGCTCTGATCTCTCCCTTATTGCCCTTGTGGCCTTTTCAGTTGTTTTTTTTCTCCTTCCTACTAATTTTAGAGATTCAAAGGGAAGGGTCAAGAATTTTTTTGTTTTCTTTTTTGGGGTTTTTTTTGAGACAGAGCCTCAAGCTGTCACCCTAGGTAGAGTGCCGTGGTATCACAGCTCACAGCAACCTCTAACTCCTGGGGTCAAGCTATTCTCCTGCTTCTGCCTCCCAAGTAGCTGGGACCACAAACACCTGCCACAACGCCCGGCTATTTTTTTTTTTTTTTTTTTTTGGTTGCAGCCATCATTGTTGTTTGGCGGGCCTGGGCTGGATTCGAACCTGCCAGCTCAGGTGTATGTGGCTAGTGCCTTAGCCACTTGAGCCACAAGTTTTTAATTTATTGTGTAAGATAGAAATGGATCTGAGCCTGGGCATGTACATGTTGTTTTCTTAAATTGGAATATTTTTCCTTCTCCATTCACTGATTTAGTTTTAATAGTGATGATTTTGCCAGTAACATTCATAGAAAATCTAAATTTTGCCTTCCTTAGCATTGGATTTCTCACTTTCTAGCACCATTGAATGTAATACAGAATTTTTTTTTCCTATAATGCTTATAGCAAAAAGTATACAATTTCACAGAAAAGTTGAAAGAATAAGCATGTGGCAATAACATTTAGCCTTTGGGAAATCATGATTTATACAGCTTTACTGTTGGGCTAACATCCTCTGGCCACAAATCCTGGGTGTCGTCGTGCACTCTTTAAGGAATCATACCATCTTTAGACATTTCACTTAGAGTGGGGGTTGGGGGGAGGCTGTTCCCTTTATGCCCAGTCCTGCATAGGACAGTACGAAATATTTCTTTCACTGAATGTGAAACAGATTTATCCTTGGAAAGTTTATTTGGTAGTTTGCCAATATAAAGCAAATGGAGGAAAAAGATACCAGTAACTCAATGAGCAATTGATCCCTTTGTGAAATGGAATAGACGGAGTTATGGAGTGGAAATGAGAAAACGCCACTGTGATTGGCAGGCTCCTGCAATGTGAGCACCTCCGGATGGGAAGGCGTGGGCCCGTGCACTGGGCTGCAGTCTGAATGTAGTTGATCATGTATGTACATCTTTAAAGATCATCTTTTAGAAGTGCTTATTTGGTATGTGTTTATTTTAAAAGTTCCGAACACTGTAATAGGGACTGATAGGAATAGACAGATAAAATAAAAATGATGTTTACCTCCTCCTTTGTGAAACTTTAATTTAGACTGCTGTTTCACAATGCAGTTTAAATTTTGTGCTGTCATTGTCCTTTATATAGATTTCTATTATTATAGGCTTGGCGTGGTGGCCCACACCTGTAATCCAAACACTTTGGAAGAGTGAAGCAGGAGCATCGCTTGAACCCAGGAATTTAAGGCTCCAACAGGAGTTTGGAGGTTGCAGTGAGCTAGGCTGATTCCATGGCAGTCTAGCCTGGGCAACAGAGTGAGACTCTGTCTATAAATGAGAGAGAGAGAGATAAAGATAGGGATAGAGATAGAGAGAGAGAGAGAGAGAGAGAGAGGGAGAGAGAGAGAGGGAGAGAGAGAGAGGGAAAGGGAGAGAGAGAGAGAGAGAAATACTCTGCCACTGCAAAAATTAGAAAAATTAGCCAGGCATGATGGTGACAAAGTAAGACCCTATCTCAAAAAAGAAAAAAAAAAAATACCCTGCAATTTTTACTTAATTAAATTAAATGAAAAATAATAAAGTTATTGCTGTGCCATTATTATTTATGAAGTCATAAAATAATAATAATACCAAATAACATATAAAGCCTCAATAATGAGGACTTACATATCACCACGTGCTGGGTATTTTTTGAAGTGTTACACATATTTAATTTATTTAATACACTTTTTTAAAAAGACAAGGTCTTCTGTGCTGCCCAGGCTAAAAAGTGCAGTGATGTCATCATAGCTCACTGCAACCTCCGACACCTGGGCTCCAGGGCTCCTCCTGCCTAGAAGTTGGAAATAGAAGCGCATGTCACCGTGGCTGGCTAATTTTTCCCCCACTTTTTGACTGTTTGATTTTGTTTGTTTATTTTTTTATTTCAGAATATTAGGGGCCACACGTGTTTTGTTGACATTGTTTTTGTACAGACTGAGTCAAAGATATAAGTGTTTTTCGTCACAGAATGTGCGGCTAATTTTTATTTTTTATAGAGACAGGATATCGCTATTGCCCAGCCTCGTCTCCAGCTACTGACCTGAAGTGAGCCTCCATCCTTGGTCTCCCAAATGCTGGGATTACAGGCTGGGGTTGCTGCATCTAGCTGTATTTAATCCTCTTAACAATCACTCAGACATATGTGTGTAAAGATGAAGAAACTGAGGCACAGAGCACTTACATGGATTGGCCAATATCATGATGTTGTAAATTTCAGAAGAGGATTTGAATCCAGACAATCTGACTCTGGAATACCAATATTGACTCCAAGGACGTACTTCAAATCAGATGTAATCCCCACTCTCAAGATGGGAAAAGTGGTACATAAATACATGAACACAGTACAAGGCAACAAGCCCCCAAATTTAGATATTTGGGAAGCCAGAGGAAGGAATAAATAGATAATATTCACCATGGCTTCTAATGGTGGCTGTAAGTCGGGATGGGGTTATGCACGCCTTTCCCCCATTAAGACTCTTGGGGTGACGAGACCTACCACTTGTGCATTCTGTTGGGGGTCTACTTCATCTTCCTGGATCCCCTATTCTATTCCTCCAGCTTTGGAATACGTTTGTTGAACGTATCACTCACTTCCAAGGAAGATACAACTAACGCTCTGTTGCCCAGAATCACATTCACTGCAAATAGCTTGACACTTGGGAACAAGTAAGAAATTTGACTATTTCCATTCTTCCCTGGATGTTTCTACTTATGAGTTCCTCTACCCTTGATTATGCCCTTTTCAAACTTGCCAACGTATTACATTTATCAATAAGTCTTCTTGGCAGGAGATGAATCAATATTTATAGTATTTTATTTAGTGTTCATTGAATTTAGCTTCAAGGCTAATCTATTCTAACACATCTCAGAATTATTCTGTAATGTTGTTGAGGTCCTAGTAACATAGGGTGGTTGCCATGTGTCTCTAAATTCTCCCATCAGGCAATGCCATCATCAGTTTCTCCTTTATTTAAATTTGCCCACTGAAAATTGTAATTCCCATGGAAACTGGAAACTTATTGTTGCAATGACTTTATATAACATATCTTCACCTATCTTTAGAAAGCAAAGACACTATCAAAAAAGGAATTTCTTTCTCCATTCCTGTGATGTTTAGGATATTGCATCCTCATTTATAAGTGAAATATGTTTGTAATTTCCCCTTTATAATGATACGTTTTCTCCAATTTTAACATCAGGTATATCCAGATTAAGTAGAATGATTTTGAAGTATTTCTTCCTTTTCTATTGTCTATAAGATTTGGCATGATCTGTTTTTTTGAAATTATCTTTTACTTTTATTTATAAATATTAGTTGTCTATTTTTGAGACTTTGGGGAAAAAATGAGAAGTTAACTGATGCTCCATACTGAGCCTCAGAGTCAAAGCATTCTATAATAGACATAATCTTATCTGACAAAAACAGAGTTTTTGCTCTGCCATCCTGGCTGGAGCTGTGTGGTGTCATCATATTTCATAGCAACCTCAAACTCCCAGACTTGGGTGATCCTCCTGCTTCAGCCTCCTGAGTAGCTTAGACTACAGATGCATGCCACTGTGCCTTCCTATCTTTTTTCCTATTTTTAGTGGCGACAGGGCCTTGCTCTTTCTTTCTCAGGCTGGTCTGGAACTCCTGAGCTCAAACGATCTTCCCGCCTTAGCCTCCCAGAGAGCTAGGATTGCAGGTGTGAGCCACCACACCTAGCCTGGGAAAGGCATTATTCACTTGCTTTTTTTTCTACTGTTCACCTCCAGAAATAAGGTTGCAGGTAAAGGGATTTGGGTTTTCAGGGGTTGAGCTAAATGTATTCTAGATTAATAAGCTAAACCAAAATTTGGTATTGATATAAGGAATCAAGCTATCCCACAGAAGATAGTTTGTTAATTTTAAACTCAATGTACCACTTAACCAAGCAATCAAAGTAAATTAATTTATACCTATAATTTTGTATTTTATATTAAAATAGCATTATGATACAATGGAAGAGCCGTAAGTCTTTTTTAGCTTTGCTACAAAGAAGTTATGTGGCTTTGAATACCTTACTTAATCTGATTGTACATCGCGTCCCTTTCTACCAACGAAAGGGGTTGGTAAGAGATGGTTCTATTAGCTCTAAGATTCGGGATCAAATGTCATGGGATAGTTAACAAAGCCCTCACAGTGAAATAATAAGAAAGTTTAAAGTGCTCTTTCAAGAACAGGTGGATCAAGTAATGTAGATATTGTGACACATTTGCCCCAATCCAACAAGTCATCAAAGTTGGAGAGTGACAAAGGTACAACTTTGAGTCAAACAAACTCGGGGTTAAGCCCAATTCTGTTACTTCTTATGTGTGTGATCTTGGGCAACTAACTTAAAATTCCTGAGCCACAGATGCATCCAGAAAATAGAGTGAGGGAGTCTCTCATGAAGTTCTGTCATTGTGTGTATTAAATGGGAGAATGTACACATAGCCTTAACACATATAGATCTACAATATAATAAATTCCAAAATGACTGCATCTCCTGTCTTATAAGGCCCAGGGCAAATCTTTTTTCTTCACATTCTAGACAATTGGCTGGGCATGGTGGTTCATGCCTGTAATCCTAGCACTCTTTGAGGTCAAGCCAGGTGGATTCCCTGAGCTCAGCAGATCAAGACCAACCTGGGCAACACCAACCCTGTTTCTGCTAATGGTAACAGAAAAACTAGGCAGCCAAGGTGGTGCATGCCTGGAGTCCCAGCTACTTGGGAGGCTGAGGCAAGAGGATCGCTTGAGGCCAAGAGTTTGAGGTTGCTATGAGCTATTCCACAGTCTAGCATGGGGCAATAGTGTAAGATACTGTCTCAAAAACAAAGAAAGAAAAAAGAAGAAAGAAGAAAATCTAGCCAATTATACAGTCATCAACTGAGAATAAATATCATTAAGCTTTATTTTTATTGATTAGAAAATGTATTCTCTGAAGATTTAGTTATCCATTACTTTTGGTTAAAGAATCCCAGGACATGTGAACCAAGGTATAATGAGCACAGAACTGAACACTGTTGCAAAAAGAATATCAGGTTGATTAATTTTATTGGAATTTTCTTTTTTAATATGTTATCCTGAAAAATTTAAAGGAATAGTGCTTCTCAAATAGCTGCAACAAACACTCATATGACTATATACTCATACGGTACACTGGGTACTTTAATGTATTTGGTTCATCACATTTCTATCTATCTGCTTCTGTCTCCCTCCATCTGATGGGAATTTACTGCTAAACTAAAGTGATTTACCTTCATTAAAGTTATGAGATAAAAATAATAAGGGCTAAAAATGTGCTTCTCCCCAGAACCAGAGAAAATACTTTTTATTTTTTATTTTTTTATTTTTACATATACATGTGTTTATTAGGTTTCCATTTTTTGCCTTCTCAGAATTTAAAAGGCTTAAAGTTTAATAACAATAGCAATGTTTAAGATAAGGACTAGAAACAAAAACCACATAAAGAATGAATGAAGATAAATACATTCAGAAAAGAAAATAGACGATTACTGCATTGAAATATTAAGCAATATTAATAATAATAATGCCAAGAAAGTAACGTTCACATGGTCAAATAAGAGTATGTCTATTATAGAATACTTAGACTCTGATGCTCAGTATGAAGTCATCAGTTAACTTCTTATTTTTTTCCAAAGTCTCAAAAAATAGACATCTAATATTATATAAATAAAAGTAAAAGAGAGTTTCAAAAAACAGATCATGCCAAATCTTATAGACAATAGAAAAAGAAGAAATATTTCAAAAT
>CAUYRH010170809.1:0-13841 GCA_963574655.1 Perodicticus potto | reverse complement strand
TATACAATCATATCATCTGTGAAGAGTGACAGTTTTATCTCTGGTTCTATTTGGATGCACTTGATTGTCTTCTCTTGCCTGATTACGATGACTAAGACTTCCATTACAGTGTTGAAAAGCAGTGGAGACAATAGGCATCCTTGCCTGGTTCCTGATGAGTGAAAATGATTTCAATTTTATTCCATTTAATATGATATTGCCTGTGGGTTTGCTGTAGATGGCCTCTATCAGTTTAAGAAATATGCCTTTCATATCTATTTTCTTAAGTGTTCTGATCAAGAAAGGATGCTGGATATTGTCAAAAGCTTTTTCTGCATCAATTGAGAGAATCATATGGTCTTTGCTTTTTAATTTCTGTATGTGATATATGATATTTGTGGATTTACATATATTGAGCCATCCTTGGGACCCTGGGATGAAACCTACCTGGTCATGATGTATAATTTGTTTGATGTGTAGTTGGATTCTGTTTACTAGGATCTTATTGAATATTTTTGCATCAATATTCATTACAGATATTGGTCTATAATTTTCTTTTCTTATTGGGTCTTTTCATGATTTGGGAATCAGGGTGATATTTGCTTCATAGAATGTGTTGGGAAGTATTCCTTCTTTTTCTATGTTTTGGAAAAGGTCAAGTAATATAGGTACTAGTTCCTCTTTAAAGGTTTGGTATAATTCTGATGTGAAGCCATTTGGTCCCAGGCTTTTCTTTTGGGGGAGATTTCTTATATTTGATGCTATTTCAGAACTTGTTATAGGCTTGTTCAACATTTCCAGTTTTTTCTGGCAAAGATATTTGCATCAGATTGTTCGTTGTAGCTCAATTCATAATTGCCAAGTCATGGAAGAAGCCCAAGTGCCTATTGACCAATGAATGGCTTAATAAATTATGGTATATGCATACCATGGAATACTATGCATCATTAAAATAATGGAGACTTTACCTCTTTTATGTTTATGTGGATGGAGCTGGAAAATGTTCTTCTTAGTAAAGTATCTCAGGAATGGGAAAAAAATATATCCATTGTGCTCAGTACTACTATGAAACCAATTTATAATCACTCACACTTTCATATGAAAGATGAATCAAACTATAGCCTAAGATGAAGGAGGGAAGGGGGGGTAGATAGAGGGAGGATTAATAGGGAGACCACACCTATGGAGGATATTGCTAGTACACGTTGGATCTATCAGGTGTAGAACACAAATGTCTTAAAAGTGTAGCTGGATAAATGAGGTGAAGGCTATGTTAATTAGTAGGATGTAAGCATGCCAATTTGCATAAATAATCAACACATTGAATCCCATGATGGCATAAATGTATTCATGATCTATGTACAAATGACTTAATAAAAAAAAAAAACTATTAAAAGAGAAGAAAATGAAATGTAGTCTTACCAAACAGTAAAGGGGTGTTTAACTGAAGAATATTTTATGCTTCTCGAGTTTTTGAATTTGAATCAATGAAATGAAATAAAATTAAGAATTTGTTTCATCAGTTGCTCTCTAACTACGTGTTTTATGACCACGAGTCTAGCACAACAGTCGAAAGTGATATCTGGGAAGGCTGGGAATTTTTCAAAATGTGTTTTGTTTTCTGTTGTCCAGGGCTTTTATCAATGTGTAGTGTATTACTCAATAAGTAATAAAATGAGGCCATACAAATGCAACACAATGCTTATCATATAGTAAATGTTCAGTATGTGAGAGCTAAAAAGAAATAGGGTGAGAAAGTTGGTTTTATTTCTTTCAATCTGTGTTATCCTAAACTTAGGTTGGAACCTGGGAAGTTAAGCAGACTATGTTGTGTCACTGGTGTCCACCAGTTGACTTCCTCTGGTCTGAAAGGTGTAAATTTCTCTTGCAGAATAACAGATGCTTTCAATCCCAGACCTCCTTGGAACTTATCACTGGAGAGGCTGCCAAGCAAATGTCCCAGTGTCTGATGGCTTTCCTTGTTAGCTTGAGTTCACTCTGCACATGCCCATGGAGTGTCAGAGAATTAACATGCCTTGGATGCAGCTCTCAAGAAATGACCAAAGGGAGTTGGAGTATAAACACCCAGCTCCCTGGCCACTTAGTTTGAATGACTCTGAGATGTGAATTATACCCAGAGTACCCCAGAATGAATGAGATCCAGTTGCCCACAATGGTGAAGGGCTTTGTCATGATCTCTGCATTGGCTTCTGTCTCAGTTCCCTTTAATTTTCCCTGTCCCTTCATGGTGTTTTCTAGACTACCTCTCAAGTAAGCTACTCCTCTATACTTCTTTTCTTGTAGTCTTTTTATAAGAAATGCAGAGGATGACCTCACACCTTTCTGACACAATCAGGTTCACAGAAGGGACCAAGAATGGTGGTACCTTGGGGGCAAATCCCATAAGGACAGCAAAGCTGGCCAGGTGGTAGCACTTGCATTGGGTGTGAGAAATGCTGCTGTATACATGAGAGCAGCCCTCTATGGACCAGCTTCCTCCCTCTTCCTGCGATCCTTCCCAGGAGACACATACATGTTTTGTTCTTGCACCTCCAGGCTGGAAAAGAGAATAGCATGAAAAGTGGGTCCATTCCATGTTTGGTTATTTCAACTTTATGGGTTAATCATGGTGTGCTGTATTGGAAACTGGATTGGGAAAACTCTTGTTGAGAAGACTTTCTCATCACCACACCTGCTACGGGGTTTATTCTTCATTTATTCTGCTTGTCTCTGTTCACCTCAGTACACCTTGGTTTGAGCCTTATAAACTGCCTCACCCAGGTTGATAACCATTGATAGGACCAATGAGAGGCCCTGGGGAGAGTCACTGTGGGAGAGAAGAGAGGGAAGTCAGGTGGTCCTTCCAAACTCTTTCTGCTCCAGCCTCTCATCTCAGGCAACGTGATCCCTCCTTCTGCCTCTAGTTTCATCTAAGCTCAATAATGTTTCTTCCTCATTGCATTTAGACTTCAATTGTGAGAAATTCTTCCACTGAGGTGGTGTCCAGGTATTTGCACATTTCTTTCTTTCCAAGCTTTAGTGAGGGATATTGATAAGCAAAAATGGCATACATTTAGGGGATATTATATGATGTATAAAATGATTACCACAATCAAGCTAACTAACACATTTATCACCTCACATAGTAAACTGTGTATGTATTTGTGCATGTGTGGTGATGACACCACATTAACTATAGTCATGATGGGGTACATTAGGTCTCCAGAACTTATTTACACTATAACTTAAAATTTATTATCTTAGACTAACATACTCCTCATGTTCCCTAAGCCCCATCCCTGATAACCATATTTTTCTACTTGGTGTTATGAATTTGATTTTTATTTAGATTCAAGACATATATGAGATCATACAGTATTTATTTTTTTTGTATCTGGTTTATTTCATTTACCAAAATAATATACTTTTATCCATGTTGTCACAAGTGGCAAGATTTCCTTCTTTTTAAAGGCAGAATAATGTTTTATGCATATATATCCATATACATATATTATATGTCCATGTGTATATATATACACACACTCACATATATGCCATTCCCTTTTTATCCATGCATCTCTTGATGAAAACAATTTGACTTGTTTCCAAATCTTGACTGTTGTGAGTAATGCTGCAGTGAACATTAGGGTGCCATTTTCTCTTCAATTCCTTTGGATATATATGGAAGTGGGATTGCTAGGTCATCTGATATTCTATTTTTAGTTTTTTTGAGAAAACTTCATACTCTTTTCCATAGTGACTTTACCATCAATAGATCTATAAACATTCCATTTTCTCTACTTCCCCATCAATACTTACTTTTGGTAATAACCATCTAACAGGTGTGAGGTGACATCTCATTGGTGGTGTCTTCTCAGTTTTCTTACATCTGTATTATTAGACTTGGATTTATTTCTCTACTGGGAAGCTAATAATACACTTTTCCCTTTAAACACTACATAGAGAACCAGCCCAAGCCTTTGCTCACCTGAGTATTTTGAAAAGTCAAGACTATGGGTTCAGACAGGTAAATTTTTTCCTTCAAGCCAATGGTGACACTCACAATATGAGAGTTTAGTTTTACTTCTTTCATTCCTATTTTGTTATTAAAAAAGGATCCATTTAGAACATCTCCAAGATAAGTGATAAGACAAACCGCACTTCTACCTGAGAGAAAAGAAGAAAAATAATGTTAGGAAGAATCCATAGTTTGAGGATTTGATACACTAGCTGTGTCTTAGAAGATAGTCATAAGACAAACAATGGATATTTAAAGCTGCCCTTAAATTGCACATTCAATATCCTATGTGTGGTTTGGGGTGCAGAATCTTTGGTTATGTAATACATGTTATAATGCCCCTTATGCTATAAGAGGTATATGTGCAAAATATGGTCATCAGCTGACAGTAGAAACACACAACCCACATCCCTCAGAGTTGTGAGGCAAAATTCTTGTCCTCACAAGGGCAGGTGGAACTCAGGTGGCCTAAGGAATGTGCACACTCCAATCTTCCATCTCAAATTCACTCTGGGTTATCTCATTTAGTAGAAAGGTGTGCATGGTGACCCATTCTATTAAATTACACTCAATTTCCTTCCCTACTCCTCTTTACTTTCCCCCTCTACTTTTTATGAAAGTATAATTTAATTCTCAGATGTCCAGATGCTCTGTAATTTGATGAGGTATTTCCCAAACTTCAATTATTTATGTGTCACCATCCAATTTTGCTCAAAGCTACTTACCACCATTTTTGTTATTGAGTCCATTTTTTAAAAATAATCTCACTTTTAGATCCTTTCCCTTTCTCCCACTACTCTAAAGCTCACAGTAAGGAGCAAAGGTTAATCAATATCCAAAAATTTTTTTTGGAGTCAATGCAGCAGGTGCGTCACTCTCAATGTAACCAGGACTTATTCCTAGAAATAGTTTATATGCATTAGTTATTCTGTTTATTCTTTCATCACATATTTATTGGACCCTAACTGTATGCCAATAAATTCTAGGAATTATAACACAGCAGTGAACAAAACAGACAGAATCTTTGCTCTCAGAGAGCTAACATTGTAGTGGGAGAAATGGATAGCAAACCAATAAATAAATTAGAAACTAATTACTAGTGCAGGTGCTTTTCTGCAAAAAAGTCAAAAAGGCAAAAAGTGAAGGTACAGAAAACTATGGTATGGTGGGGTGGAAAACTGTGGCATGAGGGTAAAATCTAAACTGAAACCTGCTTTTTTCAACAAACTTTTATTGGTAGTCACACTCCCTCATTGACTTATGCCTACTTTCATGCTGCCATGGCAGACTTGGCCAGTTATGATGAGGTTATTTGGGTCCAAAGAGCCTAAAATATGTATTCTATCATCTTTTTACAAAACAAGTTTGCCACCCTATAGGACAAAAAGAGATTGGGTGACTCCTTATAATAGGGTTTTCATAAAACTCTTCATAAAAAAAAGGATGTTTAAGGCAGTCTGCCACCATTGAATTTTACCTTTTTAGACATCATATACAAAATGGGCATATGTCAGCCTGTCGTTTCTAAATAAGAATATCAAGGAGTCCTATTAGACCTAAGTGTGTATCACAAAGTGTGTACTCCTATTAATATTTCAATTTTATGCCTTAACTGCCTGATCAGTGCTTAAGGAAGTTCTTTCCACTCTAGACAATTCTAAAATCTTTCTAATTTGAAAATATTAAAAGTTTCCATCCCTTGAAGTAATATCCTAGAAATGAGACAATTGTGTCTAGAACTTGAAGTCAAGGGAGTCCATCATAGGCACGGTACCTGTTGTGGCTCCCTTGAAAGCATGAGTGCAGTCGATACTCATAGTATTATTTCCAGCTTCCAGAACAGCCTTCTTGCTTGTCTCGTTGCACCTCCTGGTTTCATAGACTGAAAACATTAAGAAAGTGAATCCTTTTGTTCTTGATTCTCATGACTAGAACACATGTTGAAGAGCTCCCTTCTTTGAAATACCCCTACTGGCGATTCCATCTCTCCAATGCAGGATAGACCAGATAGTGGGAATGAAGTTGTCAGTGTGAGTAACACACTGTAACAAAACCAAACAGATGCAAGATGGGCTGTGCTTCCCGGAGCTGGAACTAGGGTGGGCAGATCAGCATGTACCACAGGCTTCTTAGTAGGATAGAGAGTGAAATAATAATACTGAGTCCTGGTTAGGGGGACCAAACATAATCTTTCTAAGCAGGCTTAGCTAAGTATTTGTCTTCCACATAAAATCACTAGAGACAGATCTTGGAAGAATCCATTTAGTAAACTCGACTCATAACAAATAAGCCTAAAAACACAAGTTCTGATGGACCATTACTCTAATAATTTTTTTTTGTGTGTGTGTGGTACAAAGAGTTTATCTGTGGACAAGTGAGAACAATGTCATAGGAACTATGATACAAAGCTCAGTGGCCCATGTCACCATTTGCCTCTTCTTCGTCAGGGACTAGAAACTAAATTTAAGCTGAACACAAGTCATTTTCCACCTTCCCTTGCAGCTAGGTGGAGCTATGCAGCTGTTTGTAGGGCTATGGGTGGAGGATAAGAATAGTGTGTTCTACAGAAAATGAGCACCCTTTCCACTTCTCTTTTCCCTTTCCTATTGGCTTGCAAGAGAATGTGCAAGCAAAGGGCTATCTTAAACCCATCAAGAAGGCTGGATGTCAAAGATGGCAGAACACAGAGCTTCACAGAATAGGCACATCAGTTGGGCTCCTTATTCTCAAATTGTTAAATAAAAAATAGTTAAGCCACTGTTACTTTAGTCTTCATTATACCACCTGATTTAGTATGCTAGTACAGATATTAATTTCAAATGGAGCACTCATGAAAATAGACTGTAAGATAAGTCTCAATGAATTTGAAATGACTAAAGTTTAAAAAATCATGATGCTGTCAGACAAGAACACATAAAAGAGATTATACATTATGGCCAAGTGGGATTTATCTGTGCTGTACAAGCCTGGTTTAACATCATTGGGATCCATTGCATCAACAACAAAAGAAGGTATAAATCATTTGACCATCTTAATTGATACAGGAAAAGAATTTGACAAAGTTTGATATCCTTTCTTGATAAAAACTCAATAAAATTAAATAAGAAACCAAGAACACAAAGACACCTAGAAGATATCCAAATATTTGGGAGTGAAACACACATTTCTGAATAACTCATAAGTAAAGTGATAAATCAGTCAAATGGAAAGTTTGTTTGAACAAAATAATGAGCAAAAATCAATGTAAGAGAACCAGAAAATAATACAAACAACAAAGCTAAAAGTGTGTTCTTTGAAATGATTAATATATACAGAGATAAGGTAGCTGTACAGAGCTCTTACAGGCCTTGCAATTTCCTGAGGAGTAGGCACACTAGGAAAATGTTGTGTCATTCATAATGACAATCCAACATCTCAAAATTTTCAGGATAAAGCCAAAGCAGTACTAGAGGAAAGTGTATAGCTCTAATTTATATATAAATGTGAAACTTTAAGTTAATTCATTATTTAAAAAGTCCATGCTTAAAAATCTAAGCTACCAAGTCAACAAGTTACAAAGTTAGAAATGAACAAGAAGAATAGAACAAAATAATGAGAAAAAATCAATGTAAAGAACCAGAAAATAATACAAACAACAAAGCTAAAAGTGTGTTCTTTGAAATATTTAATATAGACAGAGATAAGGTAACTGTAAAGAGCTCTTACAGGCCTTGCATTTTCCTGAGAAATAGGCACACTAGGAAAATATTTTGTTCCGATATTGGGTCTTTGACTCAAGTTCCTTACACACAACTTGTAAGACCTTTGAAATTTCCTGTGTATCCAAAGCACGTGACTCAAAATCTAAATCTCATGGAATTTCCTGGGTTATAATGGCATCTTCCATTCTATGGAGGTGACTCTTAGTCAGCTCTTATAATCTTAGAATGGGAACAGGTTTCCAGAGGAACAAACCATGAGATTAGAGGTTTGAAACTTTTATTTACACCCCATCCTGCCTACAGGGAGGAGATGCTGAATGTCGAATTGATACCAATAGACAGCACTGTAATCAGTCATGCCTAAGTAATGAAGCACCCATGAAAACCCAGAACATGGTTCCAGGTGCTTCTAGGTAGCTGAAAATTTAGGAGGTTCCTGGGGTGGAACATGCCCAAAGTGAGCTTGTAAACTCCTCACCCCTTCTCCCATAGCTTGTTTTATGCATCTCTTCCATATGGATGGTTATCTGTATTTCTTATAACATATAATAAATGGATAAATGAAGTAAAATGCTTCCCTGAGTTCAATGAGAAAATTAATCAAACCCAAGTTTGGAACCCAAGCTACACTGATTCTTATATACCTGGATTTGGTTAGAAGTACAGGTTGCATCCTGGGACTTGCAACTGGCATCTGAAGTGATGCTGCAATTGTGAGATTAAGCCCTCAGACAGTGGTATCTGACACTATCTTCAGTTATTATAGGTAATGTTGGAAGTGAATTTCAGGACACCAAGCTGGTTTCTGCTGGAGAATTGCTTGTGTAGTGTGAAGGAAAAAAATCCCTGCATATTTCATTAACTAAAGAAGTGGTATTCTGTGTTGTTGTAACAATTTGTGAGAAGAGAAGGAAAATAATGCAAAGTTTTTTCCTTTCTAGCAGACATGCTAGGATGGTGGATTTGTTCTTAAGTAATTTTCATCATACTAAAAGAAGCTGGAATGGGGAAGAGAGGTAATCTATTCTCCCATCCCTTAAATTTATGTTTTTGAAATCCAGGCTGTACTCATGTAATTTTAGCATGGAAGACTATAATTCTGGAAGCCAGTTGGTTTTACCATTCAGAGGCCCTGCCTGTGATGGGGCCCAGATATCTTTATGGAGGTCACAGGAGTCCACTCAGGATCTCTTACCTACACCAAACTCAGAATTTTGACCCTTTCCTGGAGAAAAATAACTCTCATTCCAGATACTCAATTCTACTGTCTGAAGTAGCAGAGTAGCACTTCTTGTAAAGTCCCTTCTGCTTTTAGTCTTCCTTGGATGTTCCTGTTAAAGAAATGAAGCTAATTAGTAGACTCTCAGTGAAACTTCTAAAAGCAGCAATATGCATAGAGTAGTGGTGAGCCCAGAAGATCTATTTATAAATTAGGAGCCAAGATGGCCAACTAGAGCCAGCTTTCAACAGAAGCTCCCATGCAGAGCAAGAAATAATGGCAAGAACCAACTTAATAGTGTTGAAGTTCGGGAGCTGAGATGAGAGAGAAGAGTGATAAGTTCATGTAATTCCTGCTTAGGCAAGGTGGGACTCCAAGGAATCAAATATCAGGTGCAAAACCCATCCCAAAGAGGACGAGAGTCCATCCCCTCTGCCCTTAAGACAGTAGCTCACTATGGGCTCAGGTGTGATCATAAGACCTCTTGTTTCACCCCACAGGAGAGAGTGTGGCTGAAGACTGGGACTCCTTCTCCACAGAGATCCCACTGCGAGTCATGGCAGTCTCTTGCCCAGAAAAAAAGTTAAACAAATATTTTCTCTGCCTTCCTGAACTCCCATTCTACCCTTCACCCCTCAATTGGCGATCTGGAAGCCTACCCCCTGTAGAACCCAGAGAATTTGGTGGTTTCCAGTTAGAGCTGGACACCTCATGGGCTGTAGCCTAGCTGTGCTGAAACTGTAACTCTAGTAGAAGCAGGAAACCACAAGGGGAGGGGTACTGCCCTGTGCTGAAAAAGAAAGTGCATAATATGGAGACCCATGTGGCCTCCCCTCTGACTGGCAGCAGCCCCACCTCTGACGGGGGATGACCACACTCCAACCAACCCTGGTTGTACCTTCCATCTGCTGTGGCCACACTTCCAGCTCATAGTGGCACACTCCATCTGCTGTGCCACCCCCAACTTCAGAAGCACTACCCCTGACTGTGGTGGTGGCTCCACAGACCTTCAGCAGTGTCACAATCCTGCAGGGGTTAAATTTGGGAGAGACACCTCCCCAATTCTGTGGACCACCAGAAGGAGCCAGACCTCACCCTTGCAGGCATTCCAGAGAAGTGTGACTAGGGCAGAGGTGTGGTCTCTGAAGGAGAGAATCACATGCTCAGACTGTAACCCCAGCTCAGAACAGACACAAGTGGAACACTCCCCAGATTCCACTGAGCACCAGAGGTAGTCAGGCCTCAACTCCCCAGCCAGCTGGTGGCAGAGTGCAGCATCCTGCCTGAAGAGGCATTGACTCCCCTTTAACTCTGGCAGGTACAAATTCCTAGAACATTTGCTCATTGAAGGGAACTGGGCCACAACCCTGCAGGGTTACCAGTACTGGGAGTGATGGAGATACAAGGTGGGGAAGGAGGCACCAGCCCCCTGGAGCTAACCCTTTTGCTGGGTGGGCATTTCTGACTCCCTGGAGCCCTGGAGAGAGTCACACTTGTGCTGCCAGTGGACCCCTGATGTCTAGTTGCTGGAGACCTTTTGAACTCTCCCACATGATCTGCATTTGTGCTGACTGGGACAATTGGTTTGGAACTCTTGACCTGGGCCAATCATCTGGGGGACCTTCCAAGCATGTGCCTAGGCTGTGTTATAGTGACAGGGTCTGATTTTCCTCTTCCCATTGTTGCCCATGGGGGCAGGGTGTCTTGGTTGCTTGTATTTCTCCACAGCTGAGACTTCAACCCAGAGTAACTGATGCACTAGGGTAGGACCAGAGACCAGCTGAATACAAGACAGAGCCACCTATCCCCATCACACCAAGCAGGTCCCCAGAGTCTCAGGCTGTAGTACTGAATGGGACCTTTGTAAAGCTGTAGGGGAAAATCCAAAGTCAGTAGTCCTAGTTCTTTGATAAAGGGCTGGTTAATTACAATTTCAGGAGCCCTCAATCCCATTTCACCTTACCCCCTTTACTATCCAAACTGACAAAAATAGTCATGGGGTGGAATTAGTGGGAAATCTCTGGCAACATGAATAATCAGAGCAGATCAACTCCCCCAAGGAATGACAAAGGAGACATAACAGAAGATCCCATTCATAAACAAATAGCTAAGATGTCAGAAATCAAGTTCAGAATTTGGATGGTAAATAAGATTAATAGAATGGAAGTAAAGTTGGAATTAGAAATTCAAGGAGTAATTCAAAAGTTGTCTCAAAAAGTCAATTAATTCGGGGGGGGGGGGCAGATGGCTGACTGGAAGCAGCTTCCAACAGAGGCTCCTGTCCAAAAGAAAGGATAGCATCCAGAAACTGCCCAATTGAGCCAAAGACTGGGAGCCCAGCCAAGAGAGAGAAGTGATAACTGCAAGTCACCTGTGCTGAGGCAAGCTGTGACTCCAAGAAACCAAGTTTCAGGCAGAAAAATTGAAATAAGTCTTACGCCATTCTGAACTCCCAAGACACCCTTACACCCTTACCTGACAAACCAGAAGACTGCTGAAACTGAGGGAGGAGGGTTTGAGCAGCACCCACTCTCCCTGTCTGCTGGAAGAGGTGGCCCACCACTTAGGAGACTCCGGGGCCATGCCGAGCTCCTGCCCACCCCCCTTGCCAGGAACTCAACTGGGACCACCACTCGGCTCGGCTCTGTGCCCCACTGGACCCTGGCTGGCCACCTGCCATAGACAGGAACTCCAACCAGATCCCCACACAGCTCCACTCCACACCCCACTGGCCCCCGGCCCACTGCCCGCCACAGACAGGGACCCCACTGAGACCAATGCACAGCTCTGATATGAGCCCCACCGAGCCTCAGCCCACCACCTGCTGCAGCCAGGGACTCTGTTGGGACATCTGTGGGGCTCCACACCATGCCCCGCTGGCACCCCTGCCCACTGCCTGCTCCAGCCAGGGACTCCACATGCAACTGTGTGGCTCTGCACCCCTTTGCCTGCTGGGCCTCCACATATCCAACCTAGCTGGGAACTCCAGGAGCCTCAGAACCTGCGTCCTCCCATATCCTCTCTGCCTCCACAACAGCCATGCCCATCTAGCCTGGGACTCTGGAGGCTGCATGACCCGTGACCTCCCCCAGAGCCCTTCTGACAGCAAGAGACTGCTGGAGGTGCGGGCTCTCTTTGCCAAGGCCACGGGGTGCCGGGCCTTCCAGAACTGTGTGTACCATCCCACGCCCTGCTGCAGGATCCGGGCATGTCACACTCTGGAGCTGCTCCCACAGCCAGAACTAACTGGCTGGGGCAGTCCCAGAGGAGCTACGCAGGGTCCCTCCCTACAAAGATCTAGGAACAACAAAGTGATCCCACTGGGGTCTAATCGTGGAGAGACACCTCCCTAACTCTAAGGACAGTCAGAAACAACGGTGAAAAACAATCATGAGGTGGAATCAAAAGAAAAACTCTGCCAATATGAATAATCAGAGTAGATCAAATCCCCCAGGGAACAACAAGGCAGACACAGCACAAAATCCCTTGCATAAGCAAATGGCTGAGATGTCAGAAATCAAATTCAGAATCTGGATTGTGAATAAGATCAGCGGAATGGAGGAAAAGATGGAATTAGAATTTCAAGCAGTAATCCAAAAGACCACACAAAATATGTCTCAAGAATTGAATGAATTCAAAGACAAAATGACCAAAGATTTTGACAGGCCTCAAAGATCCAAGAAATACAGTAGAATCCCTCAGTAACAGAATGGAACAAGCAGAAGAAAGGATGTCTGACATGGAAGACAAAGCTTTCAAACTCTCCCAAACTTCCAAAGAGGAAGAGAAATGGAAGACAAAAATAGATCACTCTCTCAGAGAGCTCTGGGATAATTCGAAAAAAAACAATATTCTCCTCATAGGGATCTCTGAAAGTGACGAAGTGGCTTCACAGAGTCTCTTCTTCATGAGATTATAAAAGAGAACTTTCCAGACATGTCAAGAGATTGTGAAATTCAGATAGCAGACAGTTTCAGAATTCCAGCATGACCCAACCTGAAAAAGAAATCCCTCAGGCACATCATAATCAATTTTATGAAAGTGAATATGAAGGAGAAAATTCTGATAGTAGTCAGATGTAAGAAAACCATAACCTACAAGGGGAAGAATATTAGACTAACTGCAGATCTCTCTGCTCAAACCTTTCAAGCTAGAAGAGGATGGTAATCAACTTTTAATCTCCTAAAACAAAGTAACATTCAACCCAGGATCCTGTATCCAGCTAAACTGAGTTTCATTTATGATGGAGAAATTAAATACTCCAATAACATACACATTTTGAAGAAATTTGCCATAACTAAACCAGCTCTCTAGGATATTCTCAGATCTATCCTCCATACTGACCAGCACAATCCTCCACTACAAAAATAAACTCACTCAGAAACGTTTTATCAAATTTCATCTTCCACAGTGATGAAAGGATTAAAATTGTCCACTGGACTTTCTAAAGATTTATCATTATTTTCAGTTAATGTGAATGGTTTAAATTGTCCTCTAAAGAGGCATAGGCTGGCTGACTGGATACAAAAACTAAGGCCAGATATCTGCTACATGGAAGAATCTCATCTTACATTAAAAGATAAATTTAGACTCAAGGTGAAGGGATGGTCATCTATATTCCAGGCAAATGGAAAACAGAAAAAAGCAGGTGTTGCAATCTTATTTGCAGATACAATAGGCTTTAAACCAACCAAAGTAAGGAAGGAGAAAGACAGACATTTCATATTTGTTAAAGGTACTACTCAATATGATGAGATTTTAATTTTTTTTTTTTTTAGACATAGCCTCAAGCTGTCGCCCTGGATAGAGTGCTGTGGCTTCACAGCTCATAGCAAACTCCAATTCCTGGGCTCAAGTGAGTCTCCTGCCTCTGCCTCCCAAGTAGCTGGGACTACAGGCATCCACCACAATGCCTGGCCATTTT
>CAUYRH010170808.1:0-22749 GCA_963574655.1 Perodicticus potto | reverse complement strand
CTGGTGTTTTGTTTTGTTTTTTTTCTTTTTTGTGAGACAGAGCCTCAAGCTTTCGCCCTGGATAGAGTGCCGTGGCATCACAGCTCACAGCAACCTCCAACTCCTGGGCTCAAGCAAGTCTCCTGCCTCCGCCTCCCAAGTAGCTGGGACTACAGGCGCCCGCCACAACGCCCGGCCATTTTTTGGTTGCAGCTGTCATTATTGTTTGGCCGGCCCAGGCCGGATTCGAACCTGCCAGCTCAGGTGTATGTGGCTGGCACCTTAGCCGCTTGAGCCACAGGCGCTGAGCTGAGGCTGGTGTTTTGTTATGAACTAACCCATCTCCTGAGCGTGGGACACTGAGTTCCACCACCAGCAGCAGACCCAGGCCAGTAGCACACCTGGGAGACCCCCTGATAGATGTCAGGGGATGGCTGCAAAGCAAATGTGCCTGCCTAACCTCAGCTCCCAGCTCCAAGGAAGCCCTCCAGAGTACAGGCCAGAAGCTACACTGCAGCCTGCCAAGGGAGGGAAGAGAAGTTTGTCCCTGCTTTTAAATTCTTCATTGTTGAGACAAAATCCTATAGCAAAGAAAGATTTGGGGCCCTGAAAGGGTTCCTATTAAGTTTATAATTATGTTTGCAGGGTGTTTAATAGTTTAGTTTGAAAACACTCAGTAGGAAAACACTGTTCCCCTTGAGGCTTATCCAGACCCTCCTAATAACCAGAGGAGCCCAGCCCTGTGTGTGGCAGGAGATAGACACCGGCCAGAGCCCTGCACCCTGTGGCAATGACTATGCACAAGGCAGTAGTTGGCCTTTAAAACATGCTCTTATCTTTTATATCCAAGATGGACATATGCACAAACTTATCCCATTACCAATATATTTCTGCATCTGAGAAAGAATGTTAATTTCTCACTTTTAGCTTGTAACAGAAATGTTATTTTTTGGTCTCTCCTCTGATCATTACTCTTCCTACCTTAGGACAGAGACCTATGAAGATTTCCTGCACACTCTGCTTTCCCTGGGCCTACCACAGCCAGACTTCCTACCACGTATATGAGGATGCTGCCTGACCCCAGAGATCTAGGGGAGCTCCAAAGCCCTCTCTTGAAATTTCAAACACAAGTTCAGGCATAGGTACACTTTTACGGATACAGGGGCTAGAACTCTCAGGGTATTCAGGGCATCACAGGCCTAACCTTCTGAAAAGCCAGCAATGTGAGGGCCACAAGAACTATCTGGCCTGGCCGGGCCCTGGCCAGCATTGCACAAGCCAAGCCTGCCAGGCCCCACCATAGGCCCTGTTAACCCAGAGAGCCTCCAACATACCCCACAAATCTACACTGCTACTACTCCTGTCTACAATTCCTTCCACCGCTAGCAGACAAGCAGACAAGCCGTGCTTCCACGTGCTGAGGATAATGATCGTGTTACAGAAAGTGAAGGGACAGCCCTGCCCTTCTGAGGGACAAAACCCAATAGTTTCAGGAATGAGATGCTGTCACTAAGGTCCCTGACAGGGAGACACAGGTGCTGGAGCAGGTGGGATGGCTTCTTGAAGGATTCACAGTCTCAGCCTATGTTCACAGAGACGCAGGTCCCAGGGCATAGGGACACCAGGCTACGCTGGCTTTTAATTAAAATAGCAAATCCAAGATCAGGCACAGTGGCTCACACCTATAATCCTAGCACTTTGGGAGGCCAAAGCAGGAAGATCTCTTGAGCTCAGGAGTTTAAGAACAACCTGAGCAAGAGTGGGACCCCGACTTTACTAAAAATAGAAAAACTAGCCAGACGTTGTGGCGGACACCTGTAGTCCCAGCTACTCAAGAGGTTGTGGCAGGAGGATCGCTTGAACCCAATAGTTTGAGGTTGCTGTAAGCTAGGCTGATGCCACAATGCTTTAGCCTGGGCCCACAGACTAAGACTATCTCAAAAAAAAAACGCAAATCCAGAACAATTGCTTTGAAAAAAATCCCACTCTAATCTCAAACCTCATTAAGTCTCACAGCTTCTAGCCTTTCAGTTCTGCTCTAGGAAAACTTCCTTAAGAATCTGGGAGAAAGTCACTGTCAGGTCTATGGCTATACCACCCTGAACACAACTGATCTCATCAGACCTCAGAAACTAAGCAAGTTGGGCCTGGGTAGTACTTAGAAACTAAGCAAGTTGGGCCTGGGTAGTACTTAGTAAGAGCATCTCTGACAGGAAAGAGGGGCCCCGGCTGATAAAGTCAACTCAGCCCCCTTCCTAGCACAAAGGCACAGTCCATCCTGCAGAAGCAGTGGCAGACCAGGCTCTCAAAGCCAACCACAGACCTGATAGGATGAGGAGAGTAGGGAGGCCACAGACCAGAAGGGCTCCTAGATGGATGCGAAACTGTGCTACAACCAGGCAGGAGCAGAGCACAGGAGAGCCAACTGCTGCCAGGACCCTGACAGAAGAGCACGGCTCCCAGCATCGCTGGGGCAGTCCCCAGACCCAGGATGGGTGGGGGTGGGAATTCCCCTACAGGAAATGTGCTCTTGGGAACTAACAAACAGAATGTCTGGCTAAGGGAAGAATGCTAAGTGATAATCACCAGGAACTCTGATTCCTGCCCTTTAAAAATGGCCACTATGTGGCGCTGGATAGCCTCAAGCGTCAAGCTGCTCTGCACCCTTGCAGACCATCCAACAAGCAGTCCAAAGTCTTATTTTCTTCTAACTTTCCAACAAAATTCAAATCCAAGAAATATAGCCCATTCTTTCTCTAGAAATATAAAGAATGGTATGCCTTTTATTTTTTCTATTTTGTTTTTTTGTTTTTTTTGGTTTTTTTTGAGACAGCGCCTCAAGCTGTCACCCTGGAGAGAGTGCTGTGGCATCACAGCTCACAGCAACCTCCAATTCCTGGGCTCACGCGAGTCTCCTGCCTCCGCCTCCCAAGTAGCTGGGACTACAGGCGCCCGCCACAACGCCCAGCCATTTTTTGGTGGCAGCCGTCATTGTTGTTTAGCGGGCCCAGGCTGGATTCGTACCCGCCAGCTGAGGTGTACGTGGCTGGCGCCTTAGCCCGTTGAGCCACAGGCGCCGAGCCAGCAGCAGAGTGGATGTTGAGCGAGTACTTGAAGAATGAAGGAGGGAGTGATGAGAACCTTCCAGGGGGTCAGTCTAGGCTGGAGACCTGCTCAGGGGAGGGAGACTGGAGTTTGGGGCAGGCGCGAGGAGAAGAGCTCATGTTGAGAGACTGCCCTGCAGGAGGTGGGGAAACCCTGTGAGGTAGCTTGGGGCTGGACTCCTGCAGCCCCTCATGCATTGCCATTGCCTACGGAACTTCAGAAACTTGCACCACTCTCCCCAAGATCCTCCCTGCCTGTCAGCAGATAACCTTCCCTACTCTTCACAGAAAAAAGGCCGCCAGGAATGAACCCCCACTTACCTCATCTTACTTTTAAAAGCTTCTCTGTGAAGACCCACCTCTTTTTCCCTTCTCGCTCAAGGCGAAGCTCCCTACCTGGGCTCTCTGTCTCCTCCCTTCCATTGCCCGGGACCCCTACTGAGAGTTTCTGTCTCCTCTCTTGCTTTGCCTGGACCTCAAGGGAGCTGCCAATCACACCCTTCATCAGGATCTTTTATCTGTCTTCTTTGGCAGCTCCTCTCAGCAAGCAAGTTCCCACAACTGAAAACACTTTACCTTTTGTCCTGTCATCTACCCAGGCAAATGTGTTTTCTTCCTTCTCCCAGCAGCAGACTTTTTAAACTGGTTATCTACCTTGGCTGTGTCCCAAATCTCAATGATCATTCCTTCCTTAGCCCCTTGTCTTCTGACTTCTACCCCTGCTGCTTTATTTGAAATTGAAATTGCCCTGTTTGCTGTTCCTTACTAATTTTAAAAGTCATTGCTCTTTTTTTTTTTTTTTTTTAGTAGAGACAGAGTCTCACTTTATATTGCCCTCGGTAGAGTGCTGTGGAGTCACACAGCAACCTCCAACTCCTGGGCTTAGGTGATCCTCTTGCCTCAGCCTCCCAAGTAGCTGGGATGACAGGCGCCCTGCACAACGCCCGGCTAGGGCTTGAACCAGCCACCCTCCGTGCATGGGGCCGGCGCCCTACCCACTAAGCCACAGGCACCGTTCCATTGCTCTTTCTTTGTAGCCCTAAACATTTGATTCCTCCTTCTCAAAGGTTCTGTCTTGGTTCTTTGCTTAAACCCTGATAAACTCTGTGTTGCCTGGCACAGTGGCTCATGCCTTTAATCCCAGCACTTTGGGAGGTTGAGACCAGTTTGAGGCCAGGAGTTTCAGACCAGCCTTGGCGACATAGTGACACTCCCATCTCTTAAAAAAATTTTTTTTTTTATTAGCTTAGCATAGTGGTATGTGTCTGGATCCAGTTTCATCTACTCAGTAGGCAGAGGTGGGAGGATCACTTGAGGGGTCTCTCAAAAAACAAAAAAGTTTCTAGCCAAGGATTGTGGCAGGTGCCTGTAGTCCCAGCCACTTGGAAGGCTGAATCTCAAGAGAATCACTTAAACCCAAGAGTTGGAGGTTGCTGTGTGACGCCATGGCACTCTACCCAGGGCAACCGCTTGAGACTCTGTCTCAAAAAAAAAAAAAAGACATTTCTCTGTCTATCCCTTAAATATCTGTGAGGCCAGACTTCTCTCCCGGTACCTCTTTTCCTGTTCTTTTCACCTTTCCCTTTAGCAAGCTCAGCTTTTGTCCCTGTGTTGATTACTCTCCAATCCCCAGCTCTTCCTTCTCCCTCTCTCCTGAGCCCAGACTTGAGTCTCCATCTGCTTTCTAGATATTTCCATGGGGCTTTTTTGTTTGTTTGTTTTGTAGAGACAGAGTCTCATTGTATCACCCTCGGTAGAGTGCTGTGGAGTCACACAGCTCACAGCAACCTCCAACTCCTGGGCTTAGGCGATTCTCTTGCCTCAATCTCCCGAGTAGCTGGGACCACAGGCGCCCGCCACAATGCCCGGCCATTTTTTTGTTTTGCAGTTTGGCCGAGGCCGGTTTGAACCTGCCACCTTCGGTATATGGGGCCGGCGCCCTACTTGCTGAGCCACAGGTGCCGCCCTAGATGTTTCCATGTTAACTATCTACAGTCCAAAGCCCCTCATATTTAAGATGGCCTAAAATGAAGTCTTTTTTTTTTTTCTTTTTTGAGACAGAGTCTCAATATGTTGCCCTCGGTAGAGTGCTGTGACATCACAGCTCACACCAACCTCCAACTCTGAGGCTTAAGCAATTCTCTTGCCTCAGCCTCCCAAGTAGCTGGGACTACAGGTGCCCACCACAACACCCGGCTATTTTTTTTTAATTAACTTTATTGGGATATAATTTATATATGGTAAAACATATATTTAAGCATATATTTTTGATGGACGTGGAAAAAATTGCACTGTGTATAATCACCGACTATAATACAATCAAAATATAGAAAGTCCATCACAGCAAGGGGTTCCCTAGTACCCCCCTCCCCCCAGTCAATCTCACCCACCCTGGACAAACACTGATCTGATTTCTGTGGCCATAGGTTAGATTTGTCTTTTCTAGAGTTTCAAATAAATAGAATAATACAGTCCCTGTTCCTTTGGGTCTGGCTTCTTTCATTCAGCATAATGTTTTTGAGTGTCACCCTCCCTCTTGCCGAGTGGTACCCCGCTGTACAGACACACCACAGATGGGGGCGAAGACTGTGCAGCTTCTTCAGTCGTGATCACTGTCGGTGATGACAGGATGCAGGAGTTTGTGGCTGTGATAGTGACTGCAGAGGTTACTGGGTCAAGGGCTTTAGGGATCCTGGTGTTTTTGCCCTTGTGAGGAGTCTTAGCTGAGATGATGACTCTTGGTATCAGGTGTGCCAGGGCCCACTGGCAGCTATAGCAGCACTGGCTTCAGGGCACAGGTGCTCAGAGCAGCTGTGGAACCAGGTTCTGGGCTTAGGATCTTGTAAAGCACAGGTTCACTTTCCAAGGCACCAGTGGGCACAGTTCTTCTACTAAGCCAACAACGTATGTTGCTCTGAGGCAAATCCCAGAAACTCAGGCCCAAGAAGCTGGGATATGGCTCTGGTTCTGACCCCAGGGGGCAAGATACAGCACTGACAAGGGTCTGTGGAAGAAGACTTGGCCTCATAGGCTCATTCCTAGAATGCCCAGCTATTTTTTTTGTTATTGTCGTCATTGTTCTTCAGTGGTCCCTGGCCAGGTTCAAACCTACCCGCCCCGGTGCATATGGCCAGCGCCCTAACCACTGTGCTATGGGCACCGAGCCTAAAATGAAGTCTTTATCGCCCCAGTGATAAAGACTCCTTTTTCTTCTATATCTAAGTCCCAGTTGCTAATTGTTGTATAATCACCCCAAAACGTGCTATATGGTTTAACATAGCAATACTTGATTATTTCTCACAATATTTTTTCTTTTGGGACAGAGTTTCACTTTGTCTCCCTGGGTAGAGTGCCGTGGCATCTTAGCTCACAGCAACCTCAAACTCTTGGGTTCAAGCGGTCCTCTTGCTTCAGCCTCCTGAGTAGCTGGGACTACAGGCACCCGCCACAATGCCCGGCTGTATTTCTCATGATTCTATTGACCCAGCTGGGCCTGGAGCATCCAAAGTACCCTGTCTGGGGCTTTGGTGCTGTCTGTGACCTTGAGCACCTGGCCTCTTTTCCACATTCTCTCTCTTTCTCTCCTACCCACTCCCACACTTGGTTTCTGGATAATCAATAGTTAAGATAGAGCTCCTTTCTGTGGTGGCTTGCAAAGAGTAAAAACAGATGCTGCCAGGCCTCTTATGGTTTGGGCTGGTACAGGGTCACTTGTAAAACATTCATTTGCTGAAAGTACATCATAAAGCCAGCCCAGATTCAAGGGGAGGGGAAACAGACTGCACTTACTGATGGGCAGAACAACAGGTATTTAGAGAGATGGAAGGAACTGTTGGCAACTATGTTTGCATATACTCCACCAATGTTGTTCATAAATATTTTGCTAACTCTCATGTGGCATTTACTGTGTGCCAGGCAATGGCTAACCATTTACGTGTATTGTCTCATTCAGTCTTCACAGTATCTCTGTGATGTAACTACTATTATCCCCATTTAACAGATGAAAAACAGAAGAAATAACGCCAGCTTCCCCAGGACTGAGCTAGTTAAGTGTTAGAGCTAAGATCTGAATTGAGGCAGTCTGGCTCCTGAGTCCAAGCTTATGACACTGCCTATGTAATCATGATACCACATCATAGCCTTCCAGTCAATCACAGAGTCAACCACAGCACCTCCTGTCTCTCTGGTCCACCTTGTCTACAAATACTGTTACTATGCCTGATATCCCCTCCCCCAGTCTGGCTCTTCATGACCATGCTCACCTTCTCCTCCCTGGGCTATTGCTCTAGTTTTCCATCTGGTCTCTCTATCCCTGTGGTTTCCTGAATCCGCCAGCCCTTTGTGTCAGTTATTGCCCTAAATTCAAGCTGACTGATTTTACCTAAAACCTTTTCTGGCTCCCTATGGAGACTAATACCATTCAGACTTCTTGGCGTGGATGCCAAGCCTCTCACAGCCTGTCCCCAGAGCACAGCACCAGCCTTATCTGTTGCCTTGACTTTAGCCACACTGTCCTCTGCTGTTGCCCAACACACCATGTCCATCCACTACACTTTTAAAATCAGCACCAACTCTACACTAGGCACCTTGCGAGGTGATGCAAGAGTATTGGGAAACAGATAGGGCTCCCTTAGAGCGTACAGGCTAAGTAAGACGTGCAGACAATTATAATGTGGTGTGATATAGAGTATAATGGCAGAAATCTTTTTTTTTTTTTTTGTAGAGACAGAGTCTCACTCTATCGCCCTCAGTAGAGTGCCGTGGAGTCACACAGCCCACAACAACCTCCAACTCCTGGGCTTAGGCGATTCTCCTGCCTCAGCCTCCTGAGTAGCTGGGACTACAGGCGCCCGCCACAACGCCCGGCTATTTTTCTGTTTTTTGCAGTTTGGCGGAGGCCGGGTTTGAACCCGCCACCTTCGGTATATGGGGCTGGCGCCCGACTTGATGAGCCAAAGGCGCCGCCCTAGAAATCTTAAGTCCTAAGATCGCATAGAGTAAACTCAGAGCAGGAGAGTCGGGGGGGGGGGTTGTTGGGTTATTTTTGAGACAGAGTCTCAAGCTATCACCCTGGTAGAGTGCCGTGGCGTCACAGCTCACAGCAACCTCAATCTCTTGGGCTTAAGTGATTCTCTTGCCTCAGCCTCCCAAGTAGCTGGGATTACAGGTGCCTCCCACAACCCCCAGCTATTTTTGTTGTTGTTGTTGTTGCTCTTGTCGTTGTTTTAGCTGGCCCAGGCCTGTTTGAACCCACCGGCTTCGGTGTATGTGGCCGGCGCCCTACACACTGAGCTACGGGTGCCACTGAGTCTAGGGTATTTATTGGAAAATCTAAGCTTGGTGCTAAAGAAAGAGCATGGTCCAAGAAGGTAAAAGGAGAAAGTAAAGTCACTTATTCAGTCTTCGTGCAAATATTTATAGAGCGCCCTGGCCCTGTTCTATGTTTGGGAATATAGCTATGAACAAGAGAGACCAAAAATCCCTGGCTTAGCCAGGCACAATGGCATGCATCTATAATCCCAGCTACTGAGGAGGCTGAGTACTGAGGAATCTGGAGAACTGAGGAGCGAGGATCACTTGAGCCCAAGAGTTCAAGACCAGCCTGAGCAACATAGTGAGAACCCATCTCTTAAAAAAAAAAAGGTGTGTGTGTGTTTGTATATCTCCCTGGCTTTATGGGACAGGAAGCTAGGAGAGCTCTAGTGCCTCTAGCAACAGGCATGTGCAGTGAATCTCAACAAGAGAAAAAGATGTGTGGCCTGTGGGCCACATGCTGATTTTGTGAGGATTTTTTTTTAACGTATCTGTAGTGTTGGATATCACAAAAGGTATTCATGGACCTGTTTTTGGTTAATCAGCTTTTGTGGTGTTTGTGTATTTAATGTGTGGCCCAAGACAAGTCTTATTTCTCTCTCTCTCTCTCTTTTTTTTTTTTTTTTTGAGACAGAGTCTCAAACTGTTGCCCTGGATAGAGTGCTGTGGTGTCCTAACTCACAGCAGCCTCCAACTCTTGGGCTCAAATGATCCTCTTGCCTCAGTTTTGTTCTATTTTTAGTAGAGACGGGGTCTCACTCTTGCTCAGGCCAGTCTTGAACTTGTGAGCTCGAGCAATCCACCTGCCTCAGCCTCACAGAGTGCTAGGATTATAGACGTGAGCCACCGTGCCCGGCCAAGTCTTGTTTTTCTAACATGTGGCAAAGAAAAAAAAAAAGTTGGACTCCCCTAACTAGAGCAGTGTTCTTTCTTTCTTTCTTTTTTTTTTTTTTTTGAGACAATCTCATTTGGTTGCCTTGGGTAAAGTACCTTGGTGTCATAGCTCACAACAACCTCATAATCTTGGGCTTAAGTGATCCTATTGCCTCAGCCTCCCAAGCAGCTGGGACTACAGGCGTCCGCCATAACACCTGGCTATTGTGAGAGATGGGGTTTCGCTCTTGCTCAGGCTGGTCTCGAACTTGCGAGCTCCAGCAGTCCGCCTGGCTTGGCCTCCCAGAGTGCTAGGATTACAGGTGTGAGCATATAGACACCACACCCAGCCTACAGCCATGTTCTTAATTTAACCCTGGCAGCACTTTGGTGTTACATAGAGGCTTTATGACATCGTAATTCCCCTCGAGTAATTAAATCTAAGTCTTTGGGAGTGGGGCCCAGGTGGGAATAGGGTCATAAGCCACTGAGTTAGAGGATCTGAAGCACGTTGATGCTGGAAGTGGAGATCAGATAGGAGGTTAGAGAGCTGAGCAGAAGCCAGCTCGCCATGGGCTTTTGTAAATCTTGTTAGGAAGTTTGGGCTTAATCTTGAAGACACTGGAGCTTCTGAAGAGTTTAAGCAATATAATTACAGCATCATATTATTTTTCCTTTTTTCCCCTCAATCTGGAAGCTCTTTGTAGAGTGGATTCACATGGAGCAAAAGAAAACAAATGTCAGTTTGGAGGCTTTTGCAGAAACCAAGGGGAAATGATGGTCCTAGGCTACGGTGATGGGAGAAGGGTAGAGAAAGAACAGGAACATCTGAGAGAGATTTAGAAGGAGACTAGGCAGGACTCCATGGAGTTTATTTTGTCATTTGAGCCAGAGTCTCACTCTGTTGCCCAATGGCATCAGCCTAGCTCACAGCAACCCCAAATTCCTGGGCTCAAGCAATCCTCCTGCCTTAGTCTCTCGAGTGGCTGGAGCTACAAGCCTGCCATGACCCCTGGCTAAGGACTCCATGATTAACTGGAAGCAAGAGTTGTAGAAGGTTCTGGTTAGGGTGCTGGGTGTGTAGTGATCTTGGTGCTAGACACGGTGAACCAGGAGGAGCAGTTCTGGGGAGAGCTGATGGGTCTAAGTAGATGAGCTGCTTGCTCCTTGGTCCTTCCTCCTGTGATCATCTCTCTCATCTTCTCTATGTGGAAGGCAGTTGCCTCCTACAAACCTGTTTTATGCATATCCTCCTCCTCTGGGAAGCCTGTCTGGGTTCTTCCTGCTGTTGGTTAGAGTAAATTGTATTAGGTTGTGAAGTCGGTATCTATTCACAGATATTTCTTCTGCAACTTGGGCTCTTCCAAGCAAAGATGTGTTTCATTCCGCACTGTATCCCTTGCAGAGCACCTGAGACCCAGGAGGTGTAAAAGTGTTGTTTTTTGTTTTTTTTTAGTAGAGACAGAGTTTCACTTTATCACCCTCGGTAGAGTGCCCTGGTTGTCACACAGCTCACAGCAACCTCCAGCTCCTGGGCTTAGGCGATTCTCTTGCCTCAGCCTCCCGAGTAGCTGGGAGCGCCCGCCACAACGCCCGGCTATTTTTCTGTTTTGTAGTTTGGCCGAGGTTTGAACCCAAACAACAAAAAACCTTTTCTGTCTGAAGAGTGACCATGAAGTGAAAGGTAAAGTTGAGTGAAACTTGCGATGCAGAGATAAGCTCCTGACAAAGGTCTGATTCCCCAGAAAGCCTGAGCCACTTAACAGTGGTTCTCAACCTTCGTAATGCCACGAACCTTTAATACAGTCTGAGAACTGCTGCACTAGAAGGTCTCCCTGCATCACACAAATGGGCAATTCCTGGAGCTCCCTTCTAGGTACCTGCATAGGCTGTCAGGGGTCTATGCAATAGTCTTTGCTGCTTTTTTGGAATCTGCAGGGGTGGGGCTGAGCATTGAGGCAGTATTGGTTTATTAGACAGCCTCTGGAAGATAGACGCTTAGCATGCAGAGATCATCATGTTTGCTTAAAAAGAGGACAACGTGTTTGTGGCTATTTTTTGCTTATTGATTTCAATACTTGATTGATGGGTTTAGGAATTAGTTTGTAAAGTACTCCGATATTATGTGAGTGACTAGTCTCATTAGAATTCTGTCATCTCTTTTAAGTTTGCCCAGAGCTGAGGCCTTTCCACAATATTGGGGATTAGGAGGGGAGAAAGGCACAGTTAGAGTCAGGACAAGAATTGTCAGTCGGGCTGGGCCTCAGCCTCCCGAGTAGCTGGGACTATAGGAGCCTGCCACCATGGCTGCCTAGATTTTCTATTTTTAGTAGAGACCAGGTCTCACTCTTTCTCAGGCTGATTTTGAACTTCTGAGCTCAGGCAGTTTACCTGCCATGTTCTCCCAGAGGGCTAGGGTTATAGGCATAAACCACTGCACCCATACCTATAAACCCTAGCACTCTGGGAGGTTAAGGTGGGTAGATCATTTGAGCTCTGGAGTTACAGATCAGCCTGAGCAAGAGCGAGACTCCCATCTCTACTAAAAATAGAAAAACTATCCAGGTGTTGTGGTGGGCACCCGTAGTCCCAGCTACTTGGGAGGCTGATCCACGAGGATCATTTATGCCCAAGAGTTTGAGGTTGCTGTGAGCTGTGACACCATAGCACTCTACCAAGGGTGACAAAGTGAGACTGTGTCTCAAAAATAAAAAATAAAGGCTCGGGGCCTGTGGCTCAAAGGGGTAAGGCGCCAACCACGTACACCTGAGCTGGCGGGTTTGAATCCAGCCGGGGCCCGCCAAACAACAATGACGGCTGCGACCAAAAAATGGCCGGGCGTTGTGGCAGGCGCCTATAGTTCCAGCTACTTAGGAGGCAGAGGCAGGAGAATCACTTGAGCCCGGGAATTGGAGGTTGCTGTGAGCTGTGATGTTACAGCACTCTATCCAGGTTGACAGCTTGAGGCTCTGTCTCAAAAAATAAAATAAAATAAAAATAAAAAATAAAAATGACTTGTTGGGTGGCGCCTGTGGCTCGTCGAGTAGAGCACTGGCCCCATATACCGAAGGTGGCGGGTTCAAACCCAGCCTGGGCCGAACTGCAAAACAGAAAAATAGCCGGGCGTTGTGGTGGGCGCCTGTAGTCCCAGCTACCCGGGAGGCTGAAGCAAGAGAATCGCCTAAGCCCAGGAGCTGGAGGTTACTGTGAGCTGTGTGACGCCACGGCACTCTACCGAGGGCTTTAAAGTGAGACTTTGTCTCTACAAAATAAATAAATAAATAAATAACTTGATGCAAACTGCTATAGCTACTGGGCATGGTGACTCACACCTGTAATCCCAACACTCTGGGAGGCCAGGGCAGGTGGATTACTTGAGCTCATAAGTTCAAGACCAGCCTGAGCAAGAGTGAGACCGTATCTCTACTAAATACAGAAAAGCTAGCCAGGCATGGTAGCCCTCACCTGTAGTTCCAGTTGCCAGGGAGGCGGAAGCAAGAGGACTGCTGGAGCCCAAGACTTTGAGGTTGCTGTGAGCTATGATGACACCATGGCACTCTACCCAGGATGACAGAATGAATCTCTTTCTGGAAAAAAATAAAAGCTGTAGTTGGCCCTGGGGTCTTTGTCTCATCAAGGCTTACAGTCCAAGGACAGACATGAAGACAACTAATTACTGGTCAGCTATTGTATGTGTTATCAAGGAGGAAGGGAGTTCTAGGGAAGTACAAAGGAAAGAGGAGGGAAAAGTTGGCAGGCAGAGGTGGTGCCCAGAGGAAAGGATTGCCCAGCAACAGGAAGAAGCCAGGCAGAGGTGAATGGGCGACAGTTGTATTAGAGAAATTCTGAATGAGGTCGTGTGGCAAGAGTGGAGAGTCTGGAGGGGCCACAGTGGAAATGGGGCTGGAGCCTACATCAATGTGAAATTGCTTGGCACTTTGAGCATGGAGTGAGGCTTCAGATTTGTGTTTTTAGGTGAAGAGAATGAATGGGAGTAAGGGAAGTGCCATTGGAAGCTATTGTAATGGTTCATTGGATAAATGATAGGGCTTGACCAAGAGCAAGGGAAATGAAATGGAGGTTACTCAAGAATGATTTGTACTTGAAAGCCAATCTGTGAATTTGTAAGGGACATGAACTGACCCAATCACTGGAATGATTAGGTCAGCTGGCCAGAACGCTGCTTTTGAAATTAATGGACATTAATAATCAAAGGATTACTTGGTGAAAATGGACTTAAGGCAAAGGGAGTTGGATAGTCTAGTCTAAAAGGACCTTAATCAATGGCAGTTCTTGCATAACAATACTAATAAAGCTTTAGTCTCTGATGAGTTGTTATTCTCTGGAGAGATAGGTGAAACAAATGTCAGTAAATGATGAATGAGTGTAGCATACTTTAAACTCTTTTAGATTCATGTTAACCTAATGTATCAGTTATCTATTGCTATATAACAAAGTACCCTAGAATGTAGCAGCTTAAGACAACAAGCCTTTATTATATCACAGCTCCTGGCAGGAATCCAGGAAGAGCTTAGCTGACTGTTTCTGTCCCTGGGTCTCTCATGAGTCTACAGTGAAACTGACCCCTGGGGCTGCAGTCATGTGAAGGGTGGGCTGGGGGATGATCTGCTTGCAATCTTACCCATATGGTTGTCTGGCTGTCAGCTGGAAGCCTCGCTGGGTATTGGCTGGAGACCTCGGTTCCTCACTACATGGGTCTCTCCACAGACTGAGCATCCTCTTGATATGGCAGCCAAATTCCCCCAGAGTGAGTGATCCAGAGAGCAGTATTCCATAAGGGAGCTGGAGCTTCTGCCCTATTCTGTTGGTCACACAGACTTACCCTTGTACTTTGTGTTGGGAAGGAGAGAGGATGCACAAGGGTAAGAATACCAAGAGATGAGGCTCTTTGGAAGTCATATTGAGGGTCAGTTACCACACAGTCAGTCAACAAACATTTCTTATTGCCTACTGTGTGCCAGGTGCTGGGAACTGAGAGCTGCATGCCTTTAAGGGGCTCACTGTCTAGGGCAGCGGTTCTCAACCTGAAGGTCACGACCCACAGAAACTGTATTAAAGGCTCATGGCATTGGGAAGGTTGAGAATCACTGATAGGGTGAGGAAGCCTTACACAAACACAATACACGTGTCCTCGGAGCCCTCACCGTGGCGTCACACAGCTCACAGCAACCTCCAACTCCTGGGCTTAAGTGCTTCTCTTACCTCAGCCTCCCGAGTAGCTGGGACTACAGGCGCCTGCCACAATGCCTGGCTAATATAGCATTTTCTTTTTTTTTTATTTATTTTTTTGGCCGGGGCTAGGTTTGAACCTGTCACCTCTGGCATATGGGGCCGGCACACTACTCCTTTGAGCCACAGGCACTGCCCTAATATAGCATTTTCTTGTTGGGTCCTCTTTGTCTAGACATTTTTGTTGTGGTGGTGGTTGTTCTTTTTTTAGAGACAGAGGCTCACTTTATCGCCCTCAGTAGAGTGTGCTCTGCTGTCACAGCTCACAACAACCTCCATCTCCTGAACTTAGGCGATTCTCTTGCCTCAGCCTCCTGAGCAGCCAGGACTATCAGCGCCCGCCACAAGGCCTGGCTATTTTTTGTTGCAGTTTGGCCGGGCGGCTTCCAACCTGCCACCCTTGAACCCACCACCCTGGTATATGGGACCAGCGCCCTACCCACTGAGTAGTATTCTGATATCTTTTAATGTAGGCTCTTTCAGTTTTGTTTTTGTTTTTTGGAGACAGTGTCTCACTTTGTTGCCCTGGGTAGAGTGCCGTGGCATCACAGCTCAAAGCAACCTCAACTCTTGGGTTTAAGCAATTCTCTTTTTTTTTGAGACAGAGCCTCAAGCTATCACCCTGGATAGAGTGCTGTGGCATCACAGCTCACAGCGAGTCTCCTGCCTCTGCCCCCCAAGTAGCTGGGACTATAGGCGTCCGCCACAACGCCTGGCCATTTTTTTGGTTGCGGCCATCATTGTTGTTTGGTAGGCCTGGGCTGGATTTGAACCCGCCAGCTCAGGTGTATGTGGCTGGCGCCTTAGCCGGTTGAGCCACAGGCGCCGCGCCTTTAAGCAATTCTCTTGCCTCAGCCTTCTGAGTAGCTGAGACTACAGGCTCCCAACTCAACGCCTGGCTATTTTTAGAGCAGAGGTTATCACTGTGTCTCAGGCTGGTCTGGAACTTGTGAGCTCGTGCAATCCACTCACCTCGGCCTCCCAGAGTGCTAGGATTACAGGCGTGAGCCACCGTGCCTGACCTACGATCTTTCAGTTTTGATAAAAGCTGGTGCCAAGCTCATGAATTTCACAACTGATTGCATTGTGACCAGCAGTGTGGAAAGCAGCAACCTAAAGGGTCATCCAGATTCTTGGCAGGGGTATGCAAAGCCCCTCACCATCTGCCAGTCCCCCTCCATTTATACTTAAGAGTATCCCCACATACAAGGGCCCTCTGTCTGGAGCCCTCTTCTCTCTTTCCCCACATTATTTGCAGAACTCTTACTCATCCTTTAAAATCCAGCTTTTAAGTGCCCTGCCCTTCCTTCCACTCCTTGGACAGCACTGCCTGCCCTCTCCTCCCACTCCCAGAGCATTTCACAGACACTTGAGGACTGCCAGGTCCCTCCTCCTCTTCTGGGGCCAGCTTCCCCAAGCCGCAGTAGATTTTCATTTAATCTCTGTAAGAACATTTACAAGGACATTGAGTAAATTAGCATCACTCAAATGACGATGCTGCAAATGGGCGGTGTGCAGAGTTGGGGGGTGTTGCAGGCAGGTTTCCTGTCGATGTAGCCACGTGCCACATAGCAAGGATCCCTCCCCCTGCGGGCCACTCTCTCGCCCCGCTCATCCATCACAGGTACAATTCGCCCCGGAACTTGCCGCCCGGGTTCATTACCGCCGTTCATTTTAGCTGCTCTGGCTTCTTTTTGGTTTTTTTTTCCTACTTTTCTCATGTGTTTGTGTTGATGGGGACAGCCTAGTGAGAAATGGAGCTTGCGACAGCACAGAGGGGCCTCTATATCTGCACCCTACCCGCCCCCCCGCCCCCGGGGGTTTCCTTTCTGAAGTGGTACGGAAGGAGGGTTTTGAGGTTTTTGAATATTTGCTTCTAAATATCTAAGTGAGAGATTTGTTTGCCCACATTTGCACTATCTTGGCAAGCTAGCAACTCGGCAAAATATTTTCTGATGGTTTTGCATGGATGTGGTTTTTATTTTTAAGGGGGAGAATACACTTTGGTTAAATTGTGCTGCGATACAATGGCTGTTTTTAAAAATTGCTGTTAACTGAAGGGTTGACGCTAATGTAATTCCCAGGCCCAGCCTCTTGTGAGTTGCCAATAAACTATTCTGTGATCTGTAACCAGAAAAGAAAAAAAAAAAAAAAAGTCGTCGCCAGCAAAGCAAAAGCAATTAAAGTATTCTTTCTCCAATTTCTCATTTCTGCATTTGTCGACAGCTGGGTAACTGCAGAAAGACATGCTGACTTGGTTATGGTGTGTGCCTATTTGGGGAAGGGCAGTAGGGGGTGAAGACAGACTGTAAACGGATAATTACTGTAGAGTTAAATAGGATAATAGAGGTATGTATCAAATGCATAGAGAAGGGAGTCATTTACTTACTTTAAGCAGTGTTTTTCAAACAATGGTCACCTCCATTTAGTGGGTCATGAAATTCTTCTAACAGCATAGTTTGAAAATGAGATAGCATAGAATGAAATGTATCAAGTTGCATCCTCCATAGTAAGTTTAGATATATATTTTTTTAAACCTTTAATTCACTTATATATCTGTTGCATTACAGTGTGAACTGTATTTCTTGGGATTGAATCTGGGGTCAAGATGTATGAAAGTCACTGATTTTGGTGTTGGAAAAAAGGCTTCCGGGAGGAGGTGGCATTTGAGTTGGGCCTTGGAGAATAGTAGACTTGCCCAGCAGAGAAAGACATTCCAGGCAGAGGGAAAGGATATGCCCAAATATTCTGCGGTTCAGGGGGCAGGGTATTCTCCATGATTGGACCAAAGAGGACTATGAGAGGAGAGGCTAGCAATATGAAAGTACACATGGGATTCTTCACCTCTCCCCAGAAAGTTCCACTCTCTGGTTATGGATTTGGACTTGGGAATCTGTACTTTTTGTGGGGGTTGGGGGAAGACAGCCGCTCACTCTGTTGCCCTAGCTAGAGTGCTGTGTGTCATCTTAGCTCACTGTGACATCGAACTCCTGGGGTCAAGTAATCCTCCTGCCTCAGCCCCCTGAATACCTAGGATTACAGGTGTGTGCCACCATGCCTGGCTTGCTTTTTTTTTTTTTTAGAGACAGAGTCTCACTTTATCACCCTCCTTATAGTACTGTGGTATCACTGCTCACAGCAACCTCCAACTCCTGGGCTTACGTGATTCTCTTGCCTCAGCCTCCCGAGTAGCTGGGACTACAGGTGCCCACCACAACGCCTGGCTATTTTTTGTTGTTGTTGCAGTTTAGCCCGGGCCAGGTTCAAACCTGCCACCCTTGGTATATGGGGCTAGCACCCTACCCGCTGAGTCACAGGCGCCGCCCACTTTGTTTTTTTTTGAAACAGAGTCTCACTAAGTCGCCTTTGGTAGAGTGCTGTGACATCACAGCTCACAGCAACCTCAAACTCCTGGTCCCAAGAGATCCTCCTGTCTTAACCTCCCAAGTAGCTGGGGCTATAGGTGCCCACCATGATACCCAGCTAATTTTTCTATTTTTAGTAGAGGCAGGGATCTCTCTTTGCTCAGGCTGGTTTTGACCTTCTGACTTCAAGCAGACCTCCTGACTCGGCCTCTCAGACTGCTAGGATTACAGATATGATCCTAGCCTGGACTTTGTTTGTTTTTTTTTTTTTTTGAGACAGAGCCTCAAGTTGTCCCCCTGGATAGAGTGCCGTGGCATCACAGCTCACAGCAACCTCTAATACCTGGGCTCAAGAGAGTCTCTTGCCTCTGCCTCCCAAGTAGCTGGGACTACAGGCACCCGCCATAACGCCTGGCCATTTTTTGGTTGCAGCCACCATTGTTGTTTGGCAGGCCCCGGCTGGATTCGAACCCGCCAGCTCAGGTGTACATGGCTGGTGCCTTAGCCCGTTGAGCCACAGGCACCGAGCCTGTTTTTTTTTTTTTTGAGACAGAGCCTCAAGCTGTCACCCTGGATAGTGTGCAGTGGCATCACAGCTCACAGCAACCTCCAATTCCTGGGCTCAAGCGAGTCTCCTGCCTCCGCCTCCCAAGTAGCTGGCTGGGACCACAGGTGCCCACCACAACGCCTGGCCATTGTTTAGATGCAGCCGTCATTGTCGTTTGGCTGGCCCAGGCTGGATTCAAACTCGCCAGCTCAGGTGTACGTGGCTGGTGCCTTAGCCCATTGAGCCACAGGCGCCGAGCCTGTTTTTGTTTTTTTGAGACAGAGTCTCACTATGTCATCCTGGGTAGAGTGCTGTGGTATCATAGCTCACAGCAACCTCAAACTCTTGGGCTTAAGTGATTCTCTTGCCTCAGCCTCCCAAGTAGCTGGGACCACAGGCGCCTGCCACAACGCCGGGCTGTTTTTGTTGTTGTTGTTGCCAGTTGTCGTTGTTGTTTAGTTGGCCCAGGCCAGGTTCGAACCCACCAACTTCGGTGTATATGGCTGTCGCTGTAACCACTGTGCTACAGGCGCCGAACCTGGACTTTGTATTTTTAATAATCTTCCCCAGGCAGTAAAGTGCTGATGTGGTGTGACATAACCAAGACATGGATCTAGAGAGGTGACTTTTATAGTAATTTAGACAGGAGATGGAGGGGAGGCAAAGCAGTAGAATGAGGGCCTGAATTTAGGTGATGGTAATTAGTGGGGAATAGGGCCTGGATGTGAGGGGGTTTTTGGAGATGGGTTTTATAGGGGCCAAGAGAAAGTTCCCCTTTGTTCTCTGAAGGTTTGCTGAAAATGAATAGTACACAGATTAATAGGCAAAAAGGCATGGGCAGCGCTTGTAGCTCAGTGATTAGGGCACCAGCCACATGCTCCAGGGTTGGTGGGTTTGAACCGGCCCAGGTCTGCTAAGCAAAAGAAAAAGAAAAAAATAGCCGGGCATTGTGATGGGCACCTATATTCCCAGTTACTTGGGAAGCTGAGGCAAGAGGATCACTTGAGCCCAAGAATTTGAGGTTGCTCTGAGCTATGACGGCGGCACTTTACCAAGGGCAACAAAGTGTGACTCTGTCTCAAAAAACAAACAAACAAAAAGGCATACAGATTCATTCATGAGGGACTAGCAGGAGAATGATTACTCAATAACCTAATGAGATCCAGGTACTTGTATACCCTTCTTCATAGGGGGAGATAAGCTGGTGGGTATAGCAGTTTTGAGGGGTAACAAATGATTTTTAGGGAGAGTAAATGGTCCAGGAGGCAGAAATTAACTTGTAAATGATTCTCTTTGGAATTTGAGTGACAGGCAGACATTATCCTGGGGAAAAGTCCATCTGGATGTAGTTGCATTTCTCAGTCTTCTTTTCTGTGACAGATGAGATTTCATCGTGGGGGGTGAGCAATTGTGTCTCTCTTTGGGAGTCTTGTTTCTAGGTCGATAATAGAACCTCAGAGAACAGATTCATCCTGTACCTTGGTAGAGAGGATTAAGAAATAGGGTGTGGTGGGCGGTGCCTGTAACTCAAAGGAGTAGGGCGCTGGCCTATATGCCAGAGGTGGCGGGTTCAAACCCAGCCCCTGCCAAAAACCGCAAAAAAAAAAAAAAAAAAAAGTTATAAAGAAATAGGGTTGGGGCGGCGCCTATAGCTCAGTGAGTAGGGCACCCACCCCATATACTGAGGGTGGTAGGTTCAAACACAGCCTCGGCCAAACTGCAACAAAAAAATAGCCGGGCATTGTGGCGGATGCCTGTAGTCCCAGCTACTCGGGAGGCTTAAGAGAATCTCTTCTTTTTTTTTTTTTTTTTTTTTTGAGACAGAGCCTCAAGCTGTCACCCTGAATAGAGTGCTGTGGCATCACAGCTCACAGCAACCTCCAATTCCTGGGCTCAAGTGAGTCTCCTGCCTCTGCCTCCCAAGTAGCTGGGACTAAACGCGCCAGCCACAACGCCCGGCCATTTTTTTTTTTTGCAGCCGTCATGGTTGTTTGGCGGGCCCAGGCTGGATTTGAACCCTCCAGCTCAGGTATACGTGGCTGGCGCCTTAGCCCATTGAGCCACAGGCACCGAGCCAAGAGAATCTCTTAAGCCCAAGAGTTGGAGTTTGCTGTGAGCTATGATGCCACGGTCTACCAAGGGTGACCAAGTGAGACTCTGCCTCAGAAAATAAATAAATAAAGGACTGCTTCTTTAGTTCAGCAGGTCAGTGTGCCATATTTCAAGCTGTCATTTTTAGCCCCAATAGTTTTATAGCTTGACAAACCTAAAATATCCAGGGGATTGGTCTAGGTAAATGGGTGCTACAAACAGAGAGACTGGAGAGAAAGGGCAAATTCAGAAGGGAATATGATTACCTGAGTTTTGATGCATGCCTGTGGTGGGACAGAAATAATTTACCTAGTTTTTTTTTTTTTTTTTTTTTTTGAGACAGACTGTCACTTTGTTGCCCTCAGTAGAGTGCTGTGGCATCATAGCTCACAGCAACCTCAAACTCTGGGCTCAAGCAATTCTCTTGCCTCAGCCTCCTGGGTAGCTGAGATTATAAGAGCCTGCCACAGTGCCCAGCTATTTTTAGAGATGAGGTCTCGGTCTGGCTTAGGCTGGTCTTAAACCTGTGAGCTCAGGCAATCCACCTGCCTCAGCCTCCCAAGTGCTAGTATTACAGGTGTGAGCCCCCGCACCCAGCAACTTACCGAGTTTTCACCAGGCCCCACATAAACTATCCCTCCAAAGCATCGTGCCCTTTGCTCTGGTTCCCAGTCTCTGCATATCTTGATTGTCTTACACCTGACTCAAGTTAACCTAACTCGTAAAGGACTGATAATACTGTATATCCAACTGATGATTGATTGGTATGACTTACAGTGAGAGAAATGTATAAATATTTTGGAGTATAAGAGTACTTGGGCTCAGCACCCATCGCACAGTGGTTATGGCGCCAGCCATGTACACCAAAGTTGGCGGGTTCGAACCCGGGCCAGCTAAACAATGACAACTGCAACAAAAAATAACTGGGCATTGTGGCGGGCACCTGTGGTCCCAGCTACTCGGGAGATTAAGGCAAAAGAATCGCTTAAGCCCAAGAGTTTGAGGTTGCTGTGAGCTGTGATGCTTCCGCACTCTACTGAGGGTGATATAGTGAGGCTCTGTCTCCAAAAAAAAAAAGAGTACTTATACCTTTGTTTTGGGTGTCACTTTTACAGTATTAGGGTATTTGGGAAGTGGAACTAGTAATTTGTAAGATTTAGGAAAGAAAGAATTATATTGCCTGAGAGGTATTTCATCATGTTCTAAAAATGCCTAACTAACATTCTCCAAATTAGAATGTGGCTCTTTAGTGATCAAAATACTTGTAGACATTACACAGTGTCTCTACTCCCTCAGTTTCTTCTTCTTTGTTCAGAATATTTTTTGGTGCTTGCTTAGTACCTAACTCTTTGTCTTCAACTTGAATTTACAAGTAATCTTTTCAAATGGGTCCTTCTTCAGATATCTTACCTCTTAGTGGTTTCATTTTCAGAAAGAACACTGACATTTATTGAGCAAGTCCCTTTACATGGTAGCCTATCTCAGGGGCTGACTTTCTCATCAAGTTTTAAGGGTGCTTTGTAGTAGCACTTTAAAGCCTGGTTATGTGACCTCCATTCTACTTCCTCTACAATCCACTGATTCTCCTGGGCATAGTGGAAGAAATGCTCTGTTTAAAAGAGGTAAGGAGTTCTGCTAGAGTACCAAAGGGGACTGGGAGCTGTTGAGTGACGCATCCTAGGCATGCCTTCCAGCAGCATGTGGTAGCCTCATAACCTGATGGCTTCCTCCCCCTCACATTCTCTGTGGGGAAACAGGCTAGATGTGTAAGACAGGAAGGCCAGTGGGAGTGCTGAATGTTTCTCTCTCTCTTTTTTTAACATCTCTGCTATGTTGTATTAATTCCTTATCCTTGTACTAGAAGCTTGTAGGAGTTCACATTCTTTTAACAGTCTGTCAAGGAAATAACCAGCTTGAAATATGTCATGTCTAGAATAGCCTTAGTCTCCCTCTATGAAGATGATTTAAAGTGTTTAAAGTGTTTTTTATATTCATATAATAAAATAATGTAGAAAAGGTATTGAAAACATGTTTTTCTTGCAGTTTTTGGCTAGGGCCAGGTTTGAACCTGCCACCTCTGGTATATGGGGCCGGTGCCTTACTCCTTTGAGCCCCAGGAGCTGCCCCATGAATCAGGATTTCTTAAGTGACAGGTTGATCATCTAGTTTCTTATTCCACGCCATCATCTTCAACATTTGGATTTCATTTTCTTCTTCTTCTTCTCCC
>CAUYRH010170807.1:0-28852 GCA_963574655.1 Perodicticus potto | reverse complement strand
AGAGCCTCAAGCTGTCACCCTGGATAGAGTGCCGTGGCATCACAGCTCACAGCAACCTCCAATTCCTGGGCTCAAGCGAGTCTCTTGCCTCCGCCTCCCAAGTAGCTGGGACTACAGGTGCCCGCCACAACGCCCGGCCACTTTTTGGTTACAGCCGTCATTGTTGTTTGGCGGGCCCTGGTTGGATTCGAACCCACCAGCTCAGGTGTACGTGGCTGGTGCTTTAGCCCGTTGAACCACAGGTGCCGAGTCTTTTTTTGTTGTTGTTGTAGATTTTGGTCTTCTATACTTTTTCATTCCATGACCAGTTATCTTTCCCTTGTCACATTCAGAATAAAATACAGAATGGCGATTATATAATCTTCCATTATATAAAATAGTATCATCTGTTTCCCCACATCAAGATGGCCCATTTATAGTATTTTGATATCCCTCCAATCCCCAAAGAGATTTAAACACTTTTATTCTCCATCTTCTTCTGCCCCTGCCCCAAATACTAGGCTGAGATCCTTCGATATTTAAAGTCCCACGTTATTATCAGCTTTCTCTTAGAATCCCTCCTTTCTCAGAAGTCAGAGCTGCAGATGAGAAGTCAAATGCAGGTCTTGTTTCTTTGTAAATTACTTATTTTTCCTCTCTGGAAACTGGCAAGCTTTTGTATTTACACTTGGGGTTGCAGTAATTTTTTTTCAGGACATGTCAAAAGATGAGTATGATTTTTTGTAAGTTCTGTGGGAATTCACTGAGTCCTTCAAATCTACCAACCAATTCTTTATTGGAAACCTTTCAGGGACAACTTCCTTCATTATTTCTCCAATTGTTGCCTGACTTCCATTTGCACCATTTCATGAGTTTGCATTAGTCTCGTAATAATAACGCCAACGTCGAATAGTAGAAATATACAAGCTACCTGCCTCCTTCCCTCAAACTTGGTTTATTTCACCTTAGTTTCCATGTCTTTGCATTTTTGACCTGGGTTTTGCTTTGTTCCTGCATTTGGTATTCTAGGTCAGTTTCCAACAATGATCATCTTCTCCTTTGGTTCATCTCTTGAAATCTGTAGTCTGAAAATGTGATTTGTCTTTAGATCCGGATCGTATGCGTACGCTCACGCATGCCCGGTATTTTCGGTAGTTGGTGCTCCTCTTGTGCCGTTGCCATCCTTGTTTGGGATTCAGCTTATCCTCTCTCATCTCTAATAGGGTTGTGTTCATAGCTGCTCTTCTCTGGGCTATACCTGTTCTTTCTCCTTCCCATTCCCAGGTCTCCCTGGATGTGGTGGTATCTTCCTCTGGTGGCTCATCAGGGCACGTGCTCAGCTGCTGGGGATCTAGAGAAGGTCAGTCTTTTGACTAATGGACAGCTCAGCAGTCTTTGCCTTGTTGGGTCCACAGTGCACCAGCCGGCAAGTGACGAGTCCCAGAAGGTGTCCCTCTGCCCTCTAGTCTCCTCAGCTGCCAAGGCTGGCATTTACCCAGGGAGGAGAGTTCAGCATATTTGTTTACTCCCCCCCAGCTTTGTGAATGCGGGAGCAGTGAGCCCAAGGAATGTGGGCAGGTGCAGCCTCTCCCTCAGAAGGCCCTTCTCCCATGAAACACAAATGTGCTTAATGGCTTCTAGGATGGAGAATCCTTTCCAGATGGTGTTCAGTGTGCTTTGGCCAGGTGCATCACAGGCGTCATTGTCTGCGGCAGCTATTTAGCCTTATGAAATATGTTTCTTAAAAAATAAGACTTGAAACTCAAAAGTATTCTTTAATCCCTGAGCAAAAGGATGGATGTTGTGTTACCAAGCAGAAAAACAACATTAATCTTGTGTATCTCTCCATCAGATTTCTTGGGTGACCAGGTGCATTGCCAATGAGCAGTACTGTGTGTAAAGAACCTTGGTTTCTGAGCAGTAGGTCTGATCACTGGGCTTAAAATATTTAGAAAATCATGCTGTAAACAGGTGTGCTATCATCCAGGCTTTGTTGTTCCATTCGTTGAGCACAGACAGAGTAGATTTAGCAGATAATTAGATAATTTAGATTTAGTAGATAATTCCTAAGTGCCCTTGGGTTTTCAGAATAGCCAATAAGCATGGCTTCAACTAATAGTCATCAGCCTTATTAGCCCTTATTAAGAAAATCAGTCTTGCCTTTGAAGCTTTGAAGCTGGGAATTGGCTTCTCCTCTCTAACTATGAATGTACTACTTGGCGTCTTCTTCCAATACAAGGCTGTTTTGGTCTACATTGGAACTCTGTTGTATAGTGTAGCCACCTTCAATTATCTTAGTTAGATCTTCTGAATAACTGGCTGCAGCTTCTATATGAGGATTACTTCTTCATCTTGTTCTTTCTCTTTTTTTTTTTTTTTTTGGTGGAGATAGCTTCTTTCCTTAAACCTCATGAACCCACTTCTGATAACTTCAAACTTTTCTTCTGCAGCCCCACCTCTCTGAGCTTTCATAGAATTGGAGAAACTTTAGGCCTCTCTCTGGATTAGGGTTTGGATTAAGGGAAGGGATTGTGGTTGGTTTGATTTTCTATTCAGACCACTCAACCCTTCTCATATCAGCATTATGCATGTTTCATTTTCTTGTCACTGGTGTGTTCACTAGAGTGACTCTTTTAATTTCCTTTAAGAATGTGTTCTTTCCATTCACAACTTGGCTAACTCTTTGGCATAAGAAACCTAGCTTTTGGCCTATCTCAGCTTTCAACGTTCCTTCCTCACAATCCATTCCTAGCTTTTGGTTTAAAGTGAGAGACATGATTCATATCTCTCACTTTAAACCATGAGAGACATGTTTACATCCCTTGATGTAAACATTCAGAGGTCATTGTAGGATATTGTTGTGTCTCAGGGAATAGGGAGGTCTGGAGAGAGAGAGCGAGGAGAGAGGGAGATGGGAAATGGTCAGTGAAGTAGTCAGAACACACACAACATTTATTGATTAAGTTTGCCATCTTATATGGACATGGTTTGTGATACTCTCTAAAACTACTGAAAAAGTAACATCAAATATCTGATCACAGATTGCCATAATAGGTTTAGTGATAGTGGAAAATTTCAAAACCTATCAGGGATTACGCAAATGTGACACAGAGAAAAAAATGAGCACATATTGTTGGGAAAATGGTGCTGATAGACACGCTGGGCACGAGGTAGCCACAAACCTTCAATTGGTAAAAAATAATATCTGCAAAGCAGAATAAAAGGAAGCACAATAAAACAAGGTGTGCCTGTACAGATTTAAACAACTGTGTTAGAAAAACAAAACAAAAAAATCAAAAATAACGAAGAGGTCTCAGGTAAAGATAGAAGATTGAACATAACAAATCTAATTTTGTTCCCAACCAGAACACCTATTAAAAATGGAGGAAAGAAATTTTATTTTCACCTTTATGTTTTACAAAATGTTACATCCCCAGCAAAGGCAGAAGAATGCCGCAATAAACATCTATATATGAGCTACCTAGATTCACCCGTCATTAAAGGCTGCTACACTTGCTTTATCTCTGCCTCTTTGTCATATGTACATACATCCATTTTTTCTGAATTATTCGAAAATAAGTTACTGATGTTACAATACTTACTCTTAAGTATGCATTCCCTAGGGATAAGGACAATCTCCTATGGTCGTAATTGGCTTTTCTAGAAGAGAGACTCTGAAACACAGGTGTGCATGCAGGAAATGTATTAGGAAGGGCTCTTGGGATCAATATCTGAGAAAGGGAAAGATGAAGGACTGGGCAGAGTGAGGAAGTGGGCTGCAGCTTGGTACGAATTCAGTAAAAGCAATGGCTGCTTCCTTGAGAAGCATTGAAGCATCATAGTTGGTGTGAGGGGAGCTGAGGCTTTACCACCCTCATTGGTGATAATTGGACAGGGACTGCCCTGGGAGAGGGTACGGACCGTGGAGACAGGTCAATGCCTCCGCCATTGACTGCCCTGCACCTGGAGGACCCCACAGTGTCACTGCCAGAAAGAGAAAGACAAACTTTTACATGCACTAGCTAGGGTGGGATGGGAGGCTCTGGCTTCCCCAGCTGCAGTCTGGAGAGACCAGATAATACTGCCAGATGAGATAGAAGATGGGAAAAATGGGCAGCGCCTGTGGCTCAAGGAGTAGGGCGCCAGCCCCATATACCGGAGGTGGTGGGTTCAAACTCGGCCCCGGCCAAAAACTGCAACAACAACAACAACAACAACAAATAATAATAAAATTTCGAGAAAAAAGAAGATGGGAATAAGCCATAGGTGGTGAAATAGGCGATGAGAAGGAGCCTGCTGTGGTTCAATTCTACTCACCCTCCCCTCCTGAGAATGTTCTAAGACAGAGTAGCTCATAATCTCTGAAGATGCACCGTGAGCCTGAGCAATTAATTGCACTAGTTACTAAGCTCTGACCCTCCAGTAATGCCTCTTACCTCTCCAGCTCCTTCGGCTTCCCTTCTTAACTGGTTTCTCTGGGGTTGCGCACGCGCGCACACATAAGTTGCTAGCATATTAACTTTTGCCAAAGGCTCTGTTTTCCTGGGAACCTGGACTAAGACAACACGCCTCTTGAGAAATAGGACACAAAAATAATCTAGAGAAAAGGGGAGATTAAAAAAATGCTATTTTAGAAATAGTAAGAACAAATAGCATGAAAAAAATAAATCAAACATCCATTTCTTTGAGGAAAAAATGCCAATACACCTGTTAGAGTTCTATGTAGCAAGGAATAGAAGACGATTCGGATGATTAAGCAGAAAGCCAGTTTATTAAAAAGGTATTAAATAACTCACAGTATTGTTGAAAGGGCCGAAAAGTCAAACTCGGACTAAGCGATGCCCCAAACTGTACCCCCAGTGCTGGCTTGATGAAGAAACTGCCGCAGCTGTCACCGCCCCCTAGTGGCAGGACCTTCACCTTGCAACCTGTCCTGGAACTCACCATCAAAGCCTCTTGCCTCTGCTACCAGGGCCTATGGAAATGGAAACTCTATGCAGAACTCGATCCCTCATGATGCTCACTTCCATTTCTTCCCATGAAAGTCAAATATGCACATCTTAACTACAGGGAGGCTGGGAATTTGCCTGCCCTGGAGAGCTGGAGCTCATGATTGTGAATTGCCCCCAATGTAAAAGGCCTACCCAAGAAAGAATGGGAAGTGATAAATAAGACAGATGTCTACTGTCAGCAATAAAATAGATACACCCCTCACGAGGCAGATAAAAGATAAGCGAAAAAGAACCAAGATGTTTAAGAAAATAGTTCTGGCACAATTGATTTTTCTGGAGTAAAGCTGTCTGATAGAGCTATAATGTAAACTATGGATGTAATTAAAATTTTCCTAGTAGCCACATAAAAAAAGTAAAAGGAAATCTGTGAAGTTAATTTTAATATTTTATTTAATCCAATGCTTCAAAAATATTAACATTTCAATATATAATCAATACAAAAGTTATAAAATCCTAGGGCATTTTCAGAATAAGACATTTTACTTTTTTTAATGCTGAGTCTCGGAATTCTGATGTTTACTTTATATTTACAGCCCATTTCAGTTCAGACCAGTGACATTTCAAGTGCTCAATAGCCATAAGTGGCTTGTGACTACTGTATTTGACATTGCTGAAATAGAAGAAATAAAATTGGGACTTTGTTTGATGTGATTTAAACAGAAATAAATTCCAGATGAATCAAAGGCTTAAATCTAAAAAAAAAATCATTATAATTTTAGGAGAAAACATATGCTACTCTATCAGCTTAGTACTCCACGGGATCTATCTATCCACCTGCAAATCAGATGGCAGATAAAGAGTTAATATATATACAAAAAGCTCTTGCCAGTAAGTACCAGAACAAAAAAGATCAGAAGCTATCTTAGACAATTCACAGAAGAACACATTCAAATGGCGAATAAATGTAAAAAGATGTTCAGTCTCCCTAGGAGTTAGGGAAATGCAAATTAAACAACAATGAGATATCACTTTGCTCACATCAGACTAACAAGTCAGTTACATGATAACACCTACTATAGACTGGGAAGGGATGCTTTCCCCACACCACCAGCAGCTGTGACCTTGTTGGAGAGCAATCTGGCAGCATATATCAAAATAAAACAACTCTATATATTCTTTCACCCGACAATCCCACACATGGGAATCCATCCCATAGAAATAAAAACACTATATACGTGGATGAGAATGTTCATATCAACAGTGATCATGATTACAATGGGGGAAAAATGTGACTGCTAATAGGTAGAAGAATGATCGAATAAATTGTGGCACACTACACGTCTCATGGCATGTTATGTGACCATTAAACAAGAAAAACTTCAACCTCTACTGACTTGAAATTTATTAACTATGGTTCTATTTTTATAAGAGCTAGGGAGAGAGGTCCACATGCATATGTATATATTTAGATATGACCATGAGCATGAAATCCAAAGCATATCATACTCTGCTTATCTGGGAGGAAGAGAGTCAGGGGTACCCAGGGAGAGAAGAGGAGGAGAGGGGAAGTTAAGAGAAAAAGCCATTACTTCAGGTGAGGACAATTTTTGTAAAGTCATCCTGTTGTGTTTGAAAAGGGCAAACATTTCTCTCTCTATAAATCTATTCGATAAAGCTTGTTCATCATAATATTTGAATCCTCTATATTCATTCCTTGATTTTTTGACTGCTTCTATAGATTTCTATAGACATAGTAACGTTCCTCACGAAGTTGTGGATTTGTTTTCTCCTGTAATTCTATCCGTGTCAATAGTCCATATTTCAATCCTATGTGACTAGGCACGAACAAGCATAAACACTAAACTTATTGACAGGGAGCTGGGATATTTTATTATCACTATGAAATACTCTTCTTTGTCTGTCCAAATAATAGTGACTGTTTTTTGCTTTAAAATCTGTTTTGCCTAATGCTACCACTGCTTTCTTTTTCTGGCATTTGCGTGGTATAACTTTTTCCATCTCTGTATTTTCAATCTTTCAAACTCAATTACTCTAGTTTTGCTGTCTCCTAAAACAGCATACAGCTTGACTTTTTTTTTTTTTTTTTTGAGACAGAGTCTCACTTTATTGCCCTCTGTAGAGTGCCATAGCATCACAGCTCACAGCAACCTCCAACTCCTGGGCTCAGGCGATTCTCCTACCTCAGCCTCCCGAGTAGCTGTTGTTGCAGTTTGGCCAGGGCCGGATTCAAACCTGCCACCCTTAGTATGTGGGGCCGGCGCCCTACCCACTGAGCCACAGGTGCCGCCCAGCTTGACTTCTTTTAAATTCAAGAATCTCTATCTCTTAATAGTGAATTCAATACATTCACATTTTTTTGGTTATTGATATGTTTCCCCTTTTTCTATCAATTTGCCTTCCTGTTTTATATGCTATTTCCATGTCTCTTTTTTGTCCCTGTTTTTTGGTTATCTGATAGCATGTTATTTGTCCCAATTAATTTCTCTCCTAATGACTTGGAAAGTACATGTTTGGTTCCTATTATCTTTATATTTTGACATACGTTATTATTAATTATTATTATTCAACATCTAGAGTTAATATCCCTATCTTCTCTCTAAATAAAACGAGGCTCTTAGTATGCATTAGCTTCTCTCTCCTATCTCCTTTCTTTATCTCCTACCTCTATCCCATGTTATCATCTCAGATTTTAGTTCTTCATTATAAGCTTAGATATGTATTGAGACCTAAAAATAAGCTTTCCTGGTTCTTTCCCTTGCTCGCCTGTGCATCTTATAGCTTATTTTTTTTCCCCCAGATTCATTTTCCCCTTGCTAGAATATATCTTCTACACCAGTGTTTTCTTAACCAGGGGTAATATGGCAGCCCTTCCCAATGTGGTGAGGTTTTGTAGTCTCACAGTGAGGAGAAATGCAGCTGGCTTTTCATTGATAGGGGCCAAGGACACTAACAAAACTACACTGTGTGGATGGATCAGGTATCACAACAAAGAAGTGTTCCCTCCCAAATGCCAGTAGTTCCCTGCTGAGAAATTCTATTCTGTGTGGACAAACTTTTGGAATCTCTTTGTGTCTTAAAATACCTTTATGCTGCCCTCACATTTGCCTGACAGTTTGGTTAAAGAATCCCAAATTCACATGTTTCATCAGATCACTTCGAAGATACTCTCTTGTCTGATATCAATCTTATTTTTATTTCATCCTGCATATGTTTTTTCACTTTAAGGACATTCAGAGTTATCTCTTTATTTTTAGTGTTCTGAAATTATACCATGATGTACTTAGATGTTGGTCTTTCCACATTCTTCTTGTAAATACTCACTATCCTCTAAATATTTCCTCTCAATATGAGTACTTCTGAAGTTCTAAGAAACTGTCTTAAATTATTGCCTTGTTTTAGGGACTGTGCTTGCTCAGTTTTCTTCTCTTTCCATAATTGACAGTAAGCAGATGGTGTAACTTTGGTATTTGTCCTTCACGTCTCTTAACACTTTGTTCATTCTCCTCACCTACTTATCATTTTGCACTGCATTCTGGGAGAATCCCTTGGTTTGACCTTCTGTTCCACTAATTCACTCTTCGTTTTGCTGTTCAACCCATCTTTGGAGATTTTTATTTCAAAAATCAAATTTCTTAATTTGCAAAACGTGGGTATTTTTTTTTTAAATGGATGCAATCAGCTCTATCATTTTTCTGAGACATATAATGATGCTGAACCCCCAGTCTGGTTCTGTTTGCTCTCTTAACTCTGTTTCCTCAGGTGTAAGTTCTTCGGTTTGTTGAATTTGATGTTATTTCACATGTTGGATTTCTCAAGCATTTGGTGACTTTTGGCTGTGTTCTTATCTTTTAATTTATTAATTTAAGTCTTCTTGCCAGTCCATCTATGAGTGCTTTGTCTGATGACCATAGTTTAACTCCAGGGAGCGCAAAGACACAAAAATTTGTTTTCTGTTTTTGGAGGCTCCTGTTTCTGAACCCAACTATCAGGACACAGCTCTTCCTTTCTAATATTAGCATTCATACTCACTGCTGTCATCTGGGGGGAGACACTTGTGTAACTTACTATTTAGCCAAAGCAGGGCTGCTTGTCCTGGACCACTTTAAATCAATCACATCACCAGCTTCGGAATGGCTCACGTTATTTATTGCTCTCTCTTTCGTGTGTTTTAGGCCGTGTTCGCTTCTCTTTAATCTCACCTCTTACAGTTTCTAAACCAACAGGGGCAAGCCTTCCTGATCTCTCATTTGGTTTCAGAACACGCACACACTCATTTCTGTTATTTCTAGATATTTGAGGTGGGGCCTTGCCACCTGCCATCTTGACCCACTCATCCATAGATCACGTTAGTGAGGGGAAAAATGCATAGTAGCTACCACCTACTGAGACTCTATTCTATTTGGGGACAGGTGTGATCCTGCCACGAGTTAGAGTCCTCCTTTCCTTTACAGCAGAATCTAAAACAAAGCCAGGCCTCCCCTTGTGGGAAGGCAGCCACAGCAGAAATACTGAGATAGTATGAAGAGCATGGCAGAGGGGAAAGAGCAGATGCTCCAGAGTGAGAGGGACCATTTGCTGGCTGCATCCCCTGAGCAGTAGCTGTCATAGCAGCAGCAGTCCTGGTAATCTATCAAGTAACAGAAATGTATTGAGCATCTGCAATGCCCCAGGCGCAATCCCTCACACAGCCTAGAGGCGGTATAATTATGAAAAAGCAGGCCAGAAGGGTAAGCCTTAGCCTCATCACCTATTAAACACTAGTGACAATACCTAACTCACCTTTTTGGCAATTAGCATAAACAAGTATGATGCTAGGCAAGTAGGGCACACAAATAGCTATTTGCTGAATAGGCAAAAGCGAAATAATGTACGTAAAATACCTGGCACAGATGTAGTAGGCACTCGCTAAGTGGAAGCATATTACTACTATTAGCATTATCCTTATTAGTATTCACCGAGATAATGACATTCAAGGATTTTACATTCTTGGTTTTAACTATGACTAGGCAAGAACACCAGCACCCCTTCCACCTCCAGATCTGTGACATGGACTGATTTATAACTTTCCTAAAGCATGAATTTGAACTACAAGTTGAAAGGCTGGTGAGTAGGAGTGGAAATGTGCCCAGCATCTGTCTCCCAAAATGGCTTTATGTTTTTATTTAATATATGGAGCCAGTTAACTCTCAGTACTACCCTGAAAGACAGAAGCCTCAGTTTTATAGGATGGTAAGCCTGAAGAAGTGACAAGCTACAGTCACAGGGCAGTGGTTTAGGAATCTGGGCCAAGTGGTTGTGTGGATGTGATTCTTTCTGACTCCAGAAACAAACTCTTTGAGCTTTGGTGTTTTTCTTTGGTAAAATGGGCTTTATAGTTCCTATTTTGTCAATGCTGTTGGAATTCTACTCACCACTCATCCTTCAATGCCTGGTACAAAAGCACGGTGTCTACTGCCAACCATTAGAACCCTTCAGGCTGACCTGTCACCACAGGTCTACCACTGCCTCTGTTCCTTCATTCACCAAAGGCATCACACATTGCTTGGAATCGGCCAGTGACATGTGTATCTGCTTCCATGACCAGACAGAGAGAGACTTAAGAGAAGTACATGAAGCCACAATGAGGTGGCTTCCCAAAATCTTAGGCTGCTCTCTGATAATTAAGTGATTTTTTAAAAAATGGAATGGAGGCCAGGCTCAGTGGCTCATGCCTACAATCCTAGCACTCTGGGAAGCCAAGGCAGGTGGATTGCCTGAGCTCACACGTTAGAGACCAGCCTGAGCAAGAGCAAGACCCCATCTCTAAAAAAAAAAAAATGGCCAGGTGTTGTGGCGGCTGCCTGTAGTCCCAGCCACTCGGGAGGCTGAGGCAAGAGAATCACTTAAGCCCAGGAGTTTGAGGTTGCCGTAAGCAGTGACATCACGGCACTCTACTGAGGACAACAAAGTGAAAGTCTGTCTCAAAAATATATATACATAAAATAAAAAATAAAATGGAATGGAAATGGAGATATAGAATGTCACCTATGTCGGTTGAGTAATAACTCCAGCTCCAAACTCACCTTTCCATACCCTGCGCTGTAGTGCTGGAGCTGAGATTTTGAAAACCGCACATCTGCTTTGCCAGCATTTGCCTCTTCGGCTCTGCTGCTGGGGACGCTCGAGGGAGCTGCAAGTCTGGAAGAGGAAAAGGACTTGCTCATCCATCCTGTTAGCTGTCTGTGGGATTCCTCTGAGCATCACTTACTCACCTTGGCAGCAGCAGTGTCTTTCTGTGACACCAGCCGAGTCCAGTTTTTTCAATACTTGTGGACCATTTTGTAAGTCTTAATAATTCCTTTGTTCCTTTCATCCCTAGAGGTGGTAGATGCTTCCAGCAGACACTACCCCCATGAGAACTTAGAGTTCTTTTGATCCTTTTTTAGATACCTGCTTAACATCTTTATACTCAGTTAACAATTCTTTATACTGATGTGTGTCTGTTCAAATAACTAGTGTGGCTTTTTCTCTCCTGACTAGACCCTGACTGACATGTCCCCTTGAATGGGTTAGAAAACCTCCCAGGACAAGATGCGACTGTCCACCTAAATAAAGACATAAAATCTTCAAAGAAAGAGAGGGCCCTTCAAAAGCAGATTAGTAAGCCGTAGAAGCATGGGCCAGGGAGAGTCCAAAGCATAAGTCCCACCAGGACAGCTTCAGCAGTGACAACAGAACAAAGCATCATCACCTGTAGCCTGGATGACTATAAAGACCTCTTCCATGGGCGGAAGGCATGGGTCCCCCAAAATTCATATATTGAAACCTAATCCCTAACGTGATTGTATTAGGAGGTGGGGCCCCTGGGAGGTGGTTAGGTCAATAGGGTGGAGCTCTCACCATCAATGCCCTTGTAAAGGAGACTCCAGAAAGCTTCTTTGCACCTTCTGCCATATGAGGAAATAGCAAGGAGATAGCCATCTCAGAACCAGCAAGATGGCTCTTGCTAGACACCAAATCTGATGGCACCTTGATCTTGAACTTTCCAGTCTCCAGAACTGTGAAAAATGAACATGTACTCTGTATATGTACTGTGTATATGCAACCCAGTCTACGGCACTTTTTTAATGCAGCCTGTTAAACCAACAGAGGTTGTCTTAGACTTTTCAGGCCCAGTATCTGAAACCAGTTGGGTTTCTTGGTTCTTGAAGCACAGGAGCACTTTGGTGGTCAGGCATAGTCTGGATGAGCAAAGCAAACTGTTGATCTTGCATAGCTTTGGAGAAGAATTTGTTTTGAGATCGGCACTGGTTACCAAATAGAGTGGGTAGACACCAGCCTTAGAAACACACTCACTTGTGTGTTTCAGAGAACCTGCTGCAATGGGCTGATTTTCAAAGCGCCGTCTGTCACTGGTTGGTTTCAGAGACAGAGTAAGTGAGATGAGTTGCCATCATCAACTTAAACCATGAACAAGTTTAAGAACAATTCTGATGGTTACTTGGTTCAATGATGGGATCATTGAACAACCCATCTTTTCCTGTGAAGACACAGGCTTTTTAATATCCATATCCTACTTCCATCTTTGAATCCCACAAGCTATTCTCAACACAGGCTGGTCACAGCAACTAACTAGAGCTTTTTCAAAACTCAAATCAGATCACGTCATTCCCCTGCTTACAATACCTCCATGAATTCCTGTTATATATAAAACAAAACTGAAACTCTTCAAAGGAGGTCTCACAAGGCTGGCATTAGCTGGCTTCTCCCTACTCTCCTCTTCTCTTTGCTTTTGTGATCCAACCACCCAGCTCAAGTCATGATCTTTTATTTTAATCTCCCATGTGCTGTTCCTTTTACTTGAAACACCATTCCCTTCACCCTTAACCTGGAAACCCCCTATTCACCCATCAAAATAATCATCACCTCTTCAAAGAGGGCCTTCATGACTGTGCTATCTCCTGCTTTGGCTGCTAGAATGTGGGGAGGTAAGCCTGATAGTTCCTCTAGAACATTTATCACAGTTTATAATCACATTTATTTGTTTATATGCTGTCCGTCGCCCCAGTGTTGCTCTGAAAGCGGTGAGGTCAGGGACCATGTTTGTTTTGCTCCCTGCTAGCCATTGGCCACCATATATTGAGTTAGCTAGCATAGAACAGACATTTGTGGAAAGAATAGGTAAACTATTGCACAGAGGTCTTCCTACAAAGATAGGAGCCTCTCCAGATGGTCACCTCCCCCAGCCAGCCTCCATGGCCAAGCCCTCTGGCAAGAGTTGCCCTTCATTTCTTCTATAATGGCTCCCTCTGTTTTTCAACAAATGGGTAGTTGCTCTGGACAAAAAAGACTGATTCAATAAAACTCAAGAATGTGTCCACCTGCACTTGGCATCCAGACTTGGAGTTCTTCTCTCCTTCTGTTACTGGTGGCATAGTTCTTAGAATCAGCAGTCTCTTAATTAATTGAAGTTTCGTAGGATGTTTGAATGTTTGGGGTCATTATTGCTGAATGGTTTATTGATAATTAGTCCGGAACCAATCAAAGACAAGTTGGATTTGTGATTTTTAAAATTTGCCCTTGAAGCCAAAGTGCCAGCTCCTTCCGTATGTGAACAAGAGCACAAGGAGCAGGCATATGTCCAAATGAATACACCAGACTTCAGAAAAGCATAATGTATATTACACATATTACCTTGAATTCAAATTGTCCTGAATAGCGTTTGTCCATGTTGATGTGTAATGAAATGAATCCCCACTCTTTGAGAAAAGCTCTTTGAAGCAAAACCAAACAAAACGTGTTTTTACCTCTATTTAGAAATAAATAGAACAAACAAAGAAAGAAAAGGTGTCCACTGTAGCAAAGGAAGTATAGACCAGAGAAGGAACCCCTAGCTCCAAACAGGCTCTGAGCCCCAGGACCCAGCTGTAGTTGGAGAGGATGAAGGCCAGGGCTAATGCGACAGAGAGGCCCTGGGTTGGTAAGGCTGTCTTATTGTCCCCACCACAGCCACCACACAGCCGTATACAAGTACACACATGCATCATCTGTTTGGACCACTGCTGACAACCCCTATTAACTGAATGCCTACTCTGAGGTAGGACCTTTACTCACTTTATCTCAAGTCACCCCTTCACTGGCCCCATGAGTTAGTTCCCACTGTTTTCCTTATTTTACAGATTAAGATAATAGTTTTCAGAGAGATCAAGCAAATTGCCCTTGGACCCATAAGGATGGCAATATTCGACCAGCATAATCCATACTGGATTGGTAAAATATTGAAATTCTTCCCTATTAGTAGTAAGTCATACCTACTTCAGATCTCTGAGTATTATCCCCATTTTCCTGGCAGCCCTGCCCTCATCCTCGGCCTCTAACCCCTTCACCTGCCCACATTCCAGTAACTAAAGACTAAGGCCGTGGCTTACTGTGGGGAGGCGGATGGGAAGTGTTCAGGGCCAACGCTTTGAGGGCTGTCTGTTCTAATCCGTAAGAGCTCATGTCTCATTGGTTGCTACATATTTTACATTTATTAATTGGGACTGTTTTTGTTTCTACCGTAACCAAGGTTTTACTGTCAAACACACACAGAGATCCTGGGGCCAAGCGTACAGCTGGCTGGGGGCTCATCTCCGGTTCAGACAGACGCAGTGAGTTCTAAGACCAGTCACCTAGAGGAGTCTATAGCCTCCTTGAACTTGAATACGGAAAGCAGCTAAATCCCCACCAAGCAGTAGTTTGGTTAATTACCATTTTCTAAGAAATAACCCAGTCACCGCTCTGTATCTGCAGTGGGCGAAGTAAGGAGACTTGCCAGGGGGCGCTCCAGGCCCAAAGAAATGACAGCGGACTCAAGAGGTCAGAACCTGCTGGTTCAAGACACTCACTCCAGATGTGTAAGTAATTTTCTTCAGCTTCCTCTTGTGAAAAATCCGAGGAATAACAACAATTACTCATTCAGAGGGTTGGAATGAAGGTTAAATTAGGTGCAGTATGTAAAGTCCCTAGAAGTAAATAAATTGATGTAAAATCCTTAAAACAATCCTTGCCCCCCCCACCCCAAAGTTGTATTGGTAAGCGGTAGCCATTGTTTTTATTCACCATGTGTGCTAAAAAAATTTTCAAATCTCGTTGACTCTGCTTACCTAATGCCCTCTTGCTTCACACCACGCAGACAGACAGACAGACACAGACACACACACACGCTTACACACACACACACACACACACACACACACACACACGCTTTCTTTTGATGTTAGAAGGTGATCTCCTGTGCCAGCAGAGGGCGCTAGTCTCCCGCGGGCGGCCTGCGCACGCCCTGCTGGTGGGTCCCAGCCGATAGCTGCCTACGGTCTGAGTCACCCGCCCGGTTCTTGGGGCTTTCGCTCACCACAAATACATGATAACCCCCCAGTTCCTGGAAGAATGATCTTCTCAAATTAAGTTATCGTGAATTATGTGAGCCCCCAGCTTGCAAGAGCTGATGCTAGACTGGCTGTCTGCCTCCTGCCCTTTTCTTCCCGCTTAAAGAACCAAGTCACCATGAATTTTCTTAATGACGCTGTATTCGCCTGTTTTAGCCATTTTTCTTCTCTTTCTATCTGAGGCAGAGAGTTGTCTTAAGGGAGACGGCACGGTGTTGCAGAAAGGACAGCGGCCTTGAGATTAGAACTGGATGTGAATACTGGCTTCACCGCTCGACCAAATAACCCTGGGAAACTCCCTGTACCTCAATTTCTTCATTTGTAAAATAACAATGGCAACAGTCTGTGCTTCATAGAAACATAAGGATCAAATGGGAGATGATGTAAAGATGTTAGCACGTATTTTTATCTGTAATCCAGGCTTAATAAGTGTGAATTGAAGAATGACGTGTCCAGATGTAGGGTAAGGTAAAAACATGCACTTTGAAATCAAGACTGACTGGGATACTAGCCAGGCTGTGCAGCCGTAATAATCTGTTTTGCATCTCTAAACCTCAATCTTCCTCATCTTAAAAATGGGCAATCTACCATACCATAGGAAGTTGACAGTTTTAAGTGTGATAATGTACATAATAGACTCCAATATAAATCCTGGCACATGGTGGACCCACAATAACTGCTAGTTCGATTTCCTTTAGCAGATTCACGCAAGTTTTGACATGTATGAGCTACCATATATAATTCCTTCTGGTGAGGTGGAAGAGGTTGTATTTTGGGATTAATTGTATGTCAGAGGGGCCATGCTTAACTTATTCATGTTTAGAAAGACTCAAACATATGTCAAGTTCATAGGACCTATGTCAAGTTCATAGGACCTTTTTGTTTATTCAAGAATGCAATAAATAAGATATTGACCACACAATACACTGTAAGCGCTGGAGATACAGCTATAAACAAGACAGTCAACATCCTTTTCATCATGAAGCTTACAACTGATGTGGAAGTCAGAAAACAAAAAGTAATAATGTGACATCCAATGCCAGAAATAAGACTAGAGCAGGTTAAGGGAACAGAATGGGGTGGAGAGGCTGGATTACAGGAGATAGAGTGGTCAGGAAAGACTTGTCTGAGGAGATAGTAGAGCATAACCTGAACACAGTGAAGAAACAGGCCATGGGATGATCAGGGGAAGAGCATTCCAGAAGTGGGAACAGCAAGTGTAAAGGCACAGAGGTGGGAAGAAACTATGTGTTTGAAGAACGAGAAATTTGACTGTAAGACTCAAGCAGTGAGCTAGTGGGGACAGTGGGAATAGAGCAAGTTCAAGAAGTAAAGTGTGAGATGATTTAGGATCCTGTAGACCATGGTAAAGATGTTTATCTCTGCGCTGCTCACCACTCTAAAGTTGTAAGCTATTACAGCTGATGCTGATGGGAATGACAGAAGCATTGATGTCACAGGGGAGAAGGGATAATTACAGAAGCAATATCTCTGAGTAGGTGACAGGAGATGACTTCTAGGGTCCATCTGCAGAGTTTTGCCCTTACACAGGAGCAGGGTACTGATGCAGGTGGACTGGTGGATTTGGAGATGAGAAGATGAGATCGTTTTCTCCTTGCTTCTTTCTCTTTTTTTGTTCACTTTCGAAGAAGTAAATGAGGTCCTCAATTAAAAGTGAACGAAGGCAGGAAGAAAGAAGCTGCAAGATAGCCTCCGGGCAGGTGAGAGTAAACTGACCAGGGAGACAGTAGGATGGCACCATGCTGGGAAGGACCCATCTAAGCCAGAAAGGTTCTGTATTTTTCTCCAGTCTCTTTCACTTGCTGGGCACAGGTACGGCATCGTTAGTAAGCTGGGTTTGAGCAGAATTGGGATTCTGCGGGTGAATAATTGGAGAGAAGGGAGCATGGTAGTTGAGGGTGGATACAAGGGAGTGATTATAGTAAAGACCAGGGTTCTAAGCTGGGTAAGGAAGGAAGTGAGGCCCCAAAGGGGATGACAGAGTTTACAAATGTGTACAGTCAAGTGGATTAGAGAACTAGGAGGGGCATTTCGATGTGTTCTAGTTTCAGATGTGATTTTCGGGGAACTAATTATAGATAGTTCACTCACACAATAAATACTTATTGAAAGCCTACTATAATTTAAAAATTTTTAAGTTTACTTTTTATCGAACTGTTATGTACCAAGCACAGTGCTAAGCATTCTGTATTTACAGTAACTCATTTAATTCTCACAACATTCCATCAAGGCTGGTACTGTTATTCTCCCCACTGTAAAGATGAGGTGACAAAGGGTAAGAGAGGCCTGATAACTAACTCAAGGAACACAGCTGGGAAGCAGAAGACAGGCCTATATGATTACAAAGTTAAGGGTCTTCACTACTGTGCTCTACTATGTGCTAGATCAGTGGTTCTCAACCTTGCTAATGCTGCAGCCCGTTAACACAGTTCCTGTGGGTCTCGACCCACAGGTTGAGAACCGCTGTGCTAGATGTTTGTGTTGGGTTTGTATAATCATGAAATTCATTGCAGGTACTCCTCCTATTTGATCTCAGACTGAAAACAGGGTGTCTGACCTCGGTTGCAGCTGGAATGGAGGTAGAGGGACCTGGAACTCTTCATTCATGCGTAGTCTTTGTGGAACAGTCAACCAAAATGCCTGCCTCACTTAGCAAACTCAGACATGTTACTAGAGCTTGGCCAATTAGACTCTTGTTCCAGGGACTCTGACTTTGATCAAAGAAAGCTCTCATCAAGAAAGTGGAGAAAAGGCTGAAACTAACTCATTTCGACTACCCAAACTCCCAGTGTCTCTGCTCTTTGTCCTTTTCTAAGCCTGATTCTTCAGCTTCAGTCACCTCTAGCCTGCCAATAAAATCTTTTTCTGATGGAGTTAACCAGAATTGGTTCCTAAGACTTCCAATCAAAAAATCTGTACTGGCATATCAAGAAAAAAAAAAGGCAAAGTATTGTAAAGCTTAAGTGGATGATCCATTCCTTGGATAAATGCCTTGCATTAAGCAGGGCCAGAACTAGGATAAGGCAAGTGAAGCCCGGGGGCACAAAATGTAAGGAGGCTGCCACTCTCCGTGTTGTATGAGTGCAGGGTTGCTGCTAACAAACAGACCCTCCCCTCCCCACAAAAAAAGTTAGTGACTTAAAGCACAAAGAAGATTATTTCTCTTTCACATAAAAGCATGGGGTGAGTATCCCAAGTCAGCAGGTGGCTTTCTGCTCCATTCCATCATTTGGTGCCTCCTATGCTGTGGCTCAGTCTCTCAACAATCACACATCATCACAAGGTCAAGTGTCTCCTCACATCATCACAAGGTCAAGTCTGGATCCAGCCAGTGAGAGGTGAAAGGGCAAACTCTGCCAGATCTTTAGGAACATTAGCTATCACTAAGCCTCAGCCTCCCTCGGCATCACTTCACTCACTGATAAAACAGGACTAATCTGAGTCATTATGAAAGTTTTAAGATATACAAAAATCAAGAAACATAAAATCTGCACAGAGGGGAACAAATGAGGCCCACCCTGCAACAGTGACACTGTCCACTGTGTTTCCCGGAAGTGAAATAATGGACCATAACATTGGACCATAATGGACCAATAATGGACCATAATGTCTCAAAACTTTAGTAGTGACCTACATAATAATCTTCCTAAAATGTTCTGAGGATCAAAACAACATGTGTAAAACTGCTCTGAAGACTGTGAAGTGCTATGTAAGCGGTAGTCATGAATGAGTCTCTGCTGAATTATCATATCAGTCGGCACCTATGGCTCAACGGGCTAAGGCACCAGCCACGTACACCTGAGCTGGCGGGTTCGAATCCAGCCCCGCCCGCCAAACAACAATGACGGCAGCAACCAAAAAATGGCCAGGCGTTGTGGCGTGCGCCTGTAGTCCCAGCTACTTGGGAGGCGGAGGCAGGAGACTCGCTTGAGCCCAGGAATTGGAGGTTGCTGTGAGCTGTGATGCCACAGCACTCTATCCAGGGTGACAGCCCCGGCACTCTATCCAGGGTGACAGCTTGAGGCTCTGTCTCAAAAAAAAAAAAATCTCTGCCCTTGTTGAGTTGACTTTCTGGTGGGGAAGACCAAAGAGGAGAAAAATAACAGAGTCAAATGTATGAAGATGAGAAGTCAGATGGGAGTAAACGCTGTAAAGAAAAACAAAGCCAGAAAGGAGGCAGGGAGGCCAGGAGCCCAGCACATCCTCACAGGGATGACTAGGGGACCTCAGTGAAGATGAGACATTTGGGCAAAGACCTAAAGAAGGTTGGGGGAGCCATTGTGACACCTGGAGAGAGGGTGTTCCAGGCAGAGGGAACAGCCATTGCAAAGGCCCTGGGGTAAGAGGGCACAGAGGGCTCACGGGACAGTAAGGAGGCCAGGTGGCCAGACCAGAGCAGGTGAGGGGGACCTTAGAAGCCCAGGGGACTTTGAAAAACAGCAACCTACTGTCTCCTGGCTGCCGCTATTGCCTCCCCCACCCCTCACCTCTCAGCTCTCCAGCCTCACCCCTTCTTCTGTCCCCTGGCTTACTCCACCCCAGCCACTTGTCTCCTCCTGCTGCTGTCACATATGTCCAGCTCATTCCTGCCTCCCAAGGCTTGGCACCTGCTCTTCCCTCTACCTGGTTCTCTACCATTTTCTCATTATCAGGAATCAGAGGAAGCTTCTCTGCCCACCCCTCTCAGTCCTAGTCACTCTGCCTTATTTGACAAACATCTTTCTCTGTATCCAGTCTGTCGCTTATTGTCATCTCCTCATCAGATGTGGGTTCCCTAAGGGCTGCTTATCACCACCATGCCCCCAGCATCTCCCAGCACAGGGGTGACACAGAGTGGGTGTCCACAAATGCTTGCTTTTGGAAGAATATATGTCCCCAGAGCTAATGCCCCCAGGCTCTGCCCTTGCCCAGATCTGGGGCCAGTCCTTCACCGATACTCATGTGCTGTGTGACCTTGGGCAGACTCTTCAACTCTCAGAGCCTTAATTATTGCCCCACTGGGAGAGAGGTGGGCCTGTCAGAGCCACATCACCTTTTTTCTCTTTTTTTCTTTTCTTTTTTTTTTTTTTGACAGAGTCTTACTCTGTTGTCCTGGGTAGAGTGCTATGGCATCACAGCTCACAGCAACCTCAAACTCTTGGGCTCAAGCGATCCTCCTGCCTCAGCCTCCCAAGTAGTTGGGACTACAGGTGCCTGCCACAATGTAGGGCTAGTTTTTATGTTTTTATTAGAGAAGGGGGTCTCACTCTTGCTCAGGCTGCTCTTAAACTCCTGAGCTCAACCAATCTACCCGCCTCAGCCTCCCAGAGTGCTAGAATTACAGGCGTGAGCCATGTGCCCAGCAGCGAACACATTCTGAGTGCCTGTTAGCAACCCTGCTTTATGATCATAGTGCTCTATGGCTTCTCGGCCTTTTGGCTAAGGTCAAGTGTAGTATCAAGTGATCATCAGTGCTCTGCCTCCTGGTTCAGGCAAATAAGATGTGGCTGTACTCACTTTCCTGATGAGGAAATTGGACAAGTAGGTAATGAGAGTTGGTGCAGGCTACTCATATTAACTAAGAGCTTTGTAAATTGGTATGTTGTCCAATTGTCCCACAGCATTTTAAAAGCCTTTTCAAAAAATCAGTTTTTTGGGCAGTGCCTATGGCTCAGCGAGTAAGGCACTGGCCCCATATACTGAAGGTGGTGGGTTCAAACCCAGCCTCGGCTGAACTGCAAAACAAAAAAAAAAACAGCCTGACGTTGTGGCGGGCGCCTGTAGTCCCAGCTGCTCGGGAGCCTGAGGCGAAAGAATCGCCTAAGCCCAGGAGTTGGAGGTTGCTGGGAGCTGTGTGACACCACGGCACTCTGCCGAGGGTGACAAAGTGAGACTCTGTCTCTACAAAAAAAAAAAAAAAAAAAATCAGTTTCTCTACTTGTTATTCTTTCTCCCTTTGTCAGTCCTTCCCTGCCCTGTGTTGGGCCTTGAGAGGCTGACCTGACCGGCCACACCCTCCAGGGCCCCTTGTCCTCAGCATTGACAGGAGACAGGAGTGGGGGAGGGAAGGGAGGTTTAGGTATCTGCTCCCCTCAGCTTGGCTCCCTCCTGGGTGGGTTACAGTGAGGCAGTGGCTGGAACCCCCTCTCTGGGGACACAGTTCCTACCAGCTCCATCTCTTACCAGGCCCCAGCTGCTAACAGCTCCCCGTCATGGCTAGTCCTGAGCTCTGCACTGCCCTGTTACCCTGGTGGTGGAAAAGTCCCTCTATTAAACAGTCTCCAATTAACCCTTTTTAGGTCCAGCTGTCAATATCTACGTGCTGGAAGATTTCACAGAAACATTGAAGTCTTCAAAGAAGAGCTACTCTGACAGCTCCGGGTCCCTCTATTCTTGGTTGACTGAGTGGGCGGGGCTGCTTCACCCGGATGAAGCATTAATCTTCATTCACTTCCTCCCCCGCAAGCTTTTCACTCCTCTTTCCCTGGGAAGGTCTGTGCACAGTGAGCTTGTGACCCTGCAGTGGTATGCTGACTGCCAGACCAACCCCCAGTTCTCCACCCCTCCCCGTCGATGTCTATGTCAGGCAATGTGACTCTGCCTCTTTCCATTAAGAGGAGGTTTATTTCCTGACTGTTAGAAGAAGAAGCCTGGCCTTGTGACTGGCTTGGACTAAATGTGGCAGAGGTGACAGTGGCCAATTCTGAGTCTGCGAGCTTTTGCTTTTGCTTTCACTTTCTCTCTCTCTCTCAATCAGTTAGATAAGACCAGGAGGGGAAGAACCAAGAACTGAGCTCCCTGCTGACCCACAACTGGCCTCCGATGCATGAGTCAATCTGGCTGAGACCAGAAGAACCACGTAGCTGAGGCCAGTCTACATTCCCAGACTGCATGCTTGAGAGCTAAATAAATAATCATTTTAAGCCACTGAATTCTGGGGTAGTTTGTATGGGCATATACCTGACAGATAACTCATTTGAAACAACCTGGCACAGCTTAGCACCTGTAGCTCAGCGGCTAGGGTGCCGGCCACATACACTCGAGCTGGCGGATTCGAACCCAGCCCAGGCCCGTAAACAACAATGACAACTGCAACAAAAAAATAGCCAAGTGCTGTGGCGGGCGCCTGTAGTCCCAGCTACTTGGGAGGCTGAGGCAAGAGAATCACTTAAACCCAAGAGTTTGAGGTTGCTGTGAGCTGTGGTGCCACAGTACTCTACCCAGGACGACATAGTGAGACTCTGTCTCAAAAAAAACAAAACAAAAACAAAAACAAAAAACGACCTGGCACAGAGGCCTGCGAGGACTTGATCCTCAGTCACCGTGCAAGCCTCCCCATTCCCCCACAAATCCCATTCTCACTGGTGAGGATGACAATGCCTGTGATGAACAGCACAGCCGCCACCAATAGCCCCCGTCTCCGGAGAGTGTTTTCATCTGTAGAGAGAAAATGGAGGGGGTATAATCAGAGGGGCCTTCACCCTTCCTTCCCCATCTTCCCATGTGTAACTTACCATAGAAGAAGGGGTTGTCCTCATCCGGATCTGAATGGGACAGACAAGGAACAAGTCAGGTTTCGGCAAAGGTTCGTGGAGTGAATAAGTGAATGGCAGAGTCAGAGAGGGGAGAACACCAGGGTCTCAGCTTTTCTACCCTTAGAACAAAACCCAAAGTCTTTGCTCGGCGGCGCCTGTGGCTCAAGCGGCTAAGGCACCAGCCACATACACCTGAGCTGGTGGGTTCGAATCCAGCCTGGGCCGGCCAAACAACAATGATGGCTGCAACAAAAAAATAGCTGGACGTTGTTGCGGGCACTTGTAGTCCCAGGTACTTGGGAGGCAGAGACAGGTGAATTGCTTCAGCTCAGGAGTTTGAGGTTGCTGTGAGCTGTAATTACACAGCACTCTACCTAGAGCAACAGCTTGAGGCTCTGTCTCAAAAAAAAAAAAACAACTAAGTCAGGTGGCACCTGTGGCTCAGTGAGTAGAGCAGCGGCCTCATATACAGAGGGTGGTGGGTTCAAACCCAACCCCGGCCAAACTGCAACAACAACAACAAAAAAATAGCCGGGCGTTGTGTTGGGTGCCTGTAGTCCCAGCTACTCACGAGGCTAAGGCAAGAGAATCGCCTAAGCCCAGGAACTGGAGGTTGCTGTGAGCTGTGTGACACCATGGCACTCTACCAAGGGCGATAAAGTGAGACTCTGTCTCTAAAAAGAAAAAACAAAGTCCTCACCATGCATAATCTGTCTTGCATTATTTCTCTAACCTCATCCCCTCACACTCCCCCTCACTCACTGTACTCCAGCCCCACTGGAATATTTGCCATTGAACATGCCAGACACATCACCGCAGGGCCTTTGCACTAGCTGTTCCCACTGCCTGGAACATACTTTCCCTGGACATCCACGTGGCTACTTTGTTCACTTCCTTTTTAGTGAGACCTGTCCTGGTCCTGCATATGAAATACAGGTTGAGTATACCTAATCTGAAAATCCAAAATGTTCCAAAATCTGATACTCTTTGTGCACCAATACAAAACTCAAAAAAAAAAGCTCATTAGAGAGGGGAGGAGAGAGGGGGATTGGTGTGCTCCCAACTAATGGGCACAATGTAACCGTACATGGCACACCCCCTAGATGTAGGACACAACTAAGACAGGGACTTTACCTAACAAATGCAAACATTGTAACCTAATCATTTATGCCTTCATATTAATCTAAAATTAAAACAAGAAAGAAATGCTCATGAGAGCATTTTGCATTTTGGATTTTTGGATTAGGAATGCTGTACCAGTAAATCTAATGCAAACATTCCAAAAATCACCTCCCCCCGCCAAAAAAACCCCAAAATCTGAGACACTTCTGGTCTCAAGCATTTTGAATAATGGATACTTGACCTTTGCTCCTCAGTTGATCTCTTTAACACGGCTTTATTTTTCTTTCTTTCTTTTTTTTTTTTTTTTGAGACAGAGCCTCAAGCTGTCACCCTGGATAGAGTGCTGTGGCATCACAGCTCACAGCAACCTCTAATTCCTGGGCTCAAGCGAGTCTCCTGCCTCCATCTCCCAAGTAGCTGGGACTACAGGCACCTGCCACAACACCCGGCCATTTTTTTTTTGGTTGCAGCCGTCATTGTTGTTTGGCAGGCCTGGGCTGGATGCGAACACGCCAGCTCAGGTGTACGTGGCTGGCGCCTTAGCCTGTTGAGCCACAGGCACCGAGCCTATTTTATTGTTCTTGATGGCAAGTTAAACTCAACTGATGCAAATTGCACACGAACTTTATGGCCACCCTGTAATAATCACTATTATGATTGTTATTTATCATATTTCTTCCCCTACTAGAATATCAATTCCACAAGGACAGAGATTTTTGTCTGTTTTATTCAGTGCTGTATCCCCAGCCCTAGGACAGTGCTCAATGGATATGCGTTGAATGAAGGGGCAAACAGGCTCTCTATGTGACCTGTGGGTACATATCATTTTCACTCATTCATTGGGGTTGACTGTGCTGGAAGTGGAGAATAAGACTACAGGGGTAATAAACCAGGTACCCCTAGAAACAGAGCTCCCTGCTGACCCACAAGTGACCTCACAGAGTGAATAAATCCAGCTAAAACGAGAAAAACCACCCAGACAAGAACAGCCTACATTTCTAAATTGCAGAATTGAGAGCTGAATGAATGTTCATCATTTTCGGTTATTGAGAATGTATGCAGCATTCAGCTATTCAGACATTTATTATGCACTCACCCTGCCAGGCTTGAAGCCATTTATTCACTCAACGTATGTTTACCTGGACTATTCTGTGCTTGGCTGTGTTCCAGGTGCTGATAATACACAGTGAATAGAAAACAGCCTGCTTCCATACTGGGGGGGTTTGGGGGGGAGTTACTGACCAGGTGGCTTGAAGGCCTGAGGGTCTGCGCCGGCGGACGTTCTCTTGGGGACCATCGTGGTGGCTTCAGTGGGACGGACGGAGAGAACAGCCAGAGGATGGTGGAAGCAGAAACAAGTGATAACACTCAAAGTCTGTATCTGGGAGAAACCCTTCTCCCACACCTGCACAGCCAGTGTTCAGGGTCAACTATCCCCCAAATCCACCCCTAGAGGCAACAAGTAACGGTAGATACTGAAATACCGAATAAGCTGGCACCGTCTGGTTACAATCCCAACCCTTGAGTGACCCCGACCCCTCCCCTAGGATTTTATGGACTACCTACAATCCAAGAGATAAAGAAAATAAACCCCTGGCATAGCCAGGCAGGGAGACGTCTATGACCCCAGCTACACAGCCTGGAGATACCTGTCACACATTTTGAATATCACCTCTGACCCTAGATGTGATTTTCGACTGGTGTGCCATAGAGGGTTTTAGGTGTGCCATGAAAATTTTTAAAGATCATTAATTCAATTATTATTATTTTTTTTTTTTTGAGACAGAGCTTCAAGCTGTCACCCTGGATAGAGTTCTGTGGCATCGCAGCTCACTGCAACCTCCAACTCCTGGGCCCAAGCAAGTCTCCTGCCCCTGCCTCTCAAGTAGCTGGGACTACAGGCACCTGTCACAACACCTGGCTATTTTTTGGTTGCAGCTGTCATTGTTGTTTGGCGGGCCCATGCTGGATTCGAACCTGCCAGCTCAGGTGTATGTGGCTGGCGCCTTAGCCCGTTGAGCCACAGGCACTGAGCCAATTCAATAATTTTTGAAAGAAGTTCAAAGCACAGTAAGTATACTCTTTGTCTTACTCTTTTCTTTTTTTTTTTTTGATCAACATAATTTAAGTGTGCTACAGAAGTTTAACTATCGGTTCAAGTGCGCTGCGAGATTAAAAAAAAAAGGCTGAAAAACACTACCTTAGACCAAAAATACCAAAGAGTTCCTCTCTTGAGAAAAAAAAATATATAAAAAAATTCAGTGCCCTAATGAAAAGGCCCTGCCTGTCCCTCTGGCCCTGAGAAAGACTCCAAAATCCCACCTGATGCCTCCATGAGAATTCACAGGTGAAAGCTGCCTCATGAACCCTGAGTTTCCTGAGCCTCTCTCAGCATCTCACCCCCTCAGTATGAACAGACAGCCGAGGATTACAAGATGTTCAGGGATTGTGTGGCCCAAAGCAGGCATAAGATCAACAGCAGGCGCAAAGCTGCTGAGACCACAGAAAATATAAAGGACAGCCATGAGGGTGTGTGGTGTTTGTGTTGTACCCTGGAGCTAGATAGTCTGGACTCAAATTCAGATTCTGTCACTTTTGGCTGTGTGGCCCACAGCAAGCTGAGTAACCTCTCTGGGCTTCAGTTCTCTTCCCTGTAAAACAGGAGTAATGACAGTCCCCATCACGTACGGTGGTTGTGCACATCAAACAAGGTAGCACACTAAAGCTTAGTACAGCATCCAGCATGGAATAAGCTCTCTGCAAATGTCAGCAATAGTATCGTCTACTTTGCACTCCTCCTTCCTTCTGGGAACAGCTCCCCCTTTCTTTGGGGGAACTGCTCTCCCTAACCCAGTTTATATGGTTCCCCAATTGTGACCTAGGCTACAATAGGAAACATGCAAACCCCAGTCTAGCCTTTCCTTGGGAACTTTCAATTCTCAACTAGTGACTTTTGGGTGAAAGCTAGGTACTATAGATTAAATTGTATCCTTCCCCACAAATTCACATGTGGAAGCCCTATCCCCCAATGTGATGGTATTTGGAGATGGGGCCTTTGGGAGATAATTAGGGTTAGAGGAGTTCATGATGGTGGGGCCCTCATGACAGAATTAGTGCCCTTTTTAGAATAGAACAGAGAGCTTGTTTCTAATCTCTCTCTCCACCCACACACATCAGGGTAGGGCAATGTGAGGACATCGTGAGAGGATGGCCATCCACAACCCTCACCAGATGCTGCCCCTCCTGGCACCTTGATGATGAACTTCCAGTTTCCAGAACTGGGAGAAAAACATTCTTGTTGTTTAAGCCACCCAGTCTGGTATTTTGTTATGGCAACCTGAGTGACTAAGACAGTTGGTGAAGTTAGGAAGCTCCAAGCAGGGAGATGATAGGGGCCTTTCTTCACTAATTGGAAGAGATGCAGAGATGGAGGAGAGAAAGAGGATCTGGGAAATCTGGAGGCTCATCAGTGCCTTTTACTACTTGGCTCTATGATCCCCTTGACCCTGCTGAATTTCTCTCACGTAGACCCAGGAACGTGGACTAATACATAAAGTAACTCAGGTCAGCAAAGACTCAGAGCAAATTAATGCAGACATTTGAAAATACTTTATCAACTGGGAAGTGTAGACATTGCTGCTAACCCCTACTCCCATAAGGGCACTTTTGTGTAAAATAAAAGGCGCCCTTCCCCAAGACGCTTTATTTTCAACTGTTGTAAAATTGTTTTAGCAGGCAGAATGTCATCACTGAAAACTTGATACAATTAAAAAGATTGCAAGGGGAATGGCATGGCCTTAGAGGTGGTGCTCTTGTACAGTGCCCAGCCTACGCAACTGTGCATGCCTCTCAGGCTGGAAATGACCAGTGGGTGCTGCCCCTTGAGAGGGATCATCACACAAGTATTAGAGGCCCTCTGTTGCCATCATATCAGCTTGGCCCCTTTTCCATACCTGGTAACATTAATTTACATGTCCAGAAGGAAACTACCTCTTCCCTGAATCTAGATCAATGTGATTCAGGATTGGCTGACCCCCTTCTCCAGACCCAGGGTGAGGCACAAGACTCAGGCCTAACCAATCAGAGTATCCATTTCCCAGTCTCCCATGGGTTCAGACATGGACATCTGACCCCAGCCAAGCCAATGAGAGTCAATACTAGGCTTCGGGGTAGAAATAATGGGAAAGAGATGTTCTCCAGCCACTGGGTTTGTGACCTAAACTTAGAACTATGTGACCATCCTTGTCACCAAGAGAGGAAAAGTAAGCTGAGAATGAAGACAGCAGGGCTAAGCAAGGGAGCAATTCGGTCATGATGGCAGTGAAAGCTCCTTGATCCAGCTATGCCTGAAACTGCCTACCTCTGGACTTTACAGAACTTATTTAACCAATAAATCTTCCTTTTTAAAACTGTATTTTCCGTATTTTGCAACTTAAAAGCTCCTATACTATCATTAAGACATACACAAAGCAGACATTCAGAACCACATTTTATAGCACCACTCCGGTGAAGGGAACTGAAGGCGAGAGAGTTCCCAAGTCTACCAGTTTGGGAAATGCTGCATAATGTATGCTCCCCCTTGGGGATGCTTGCTGCAAATTAGCTTAATGAAGATTCTGTGAAGTCCTGCCATAAAGAAACATGTTTTAACTCAGAGTTCCCCCAAATATCTATGGCCACAAACCAAAAAAAGTTGTTTTTTTTTTTTTGAGACAGAGCCTCAAGCTGTCACTCTGGATAGAGTGCTGTGGCATCACAGCTCACAGCAACCTCCAATTCCTGGGCTCAAGCGAGTCTCTTGCCTCCGCCTCCCAAGTAGCTGGGACTGCAGGCATCC
>CAUYRH010170803.1:0-28111 GCA_963574655.1 Perodicticus potto | reverse complement strand
GCTATTTTTTGGTTGCAGCCATCATTGTTGTTTGGCGGGCCCGGGCTGGATTCGAACCCGCCAGCTCAGGTGTATGTGGCTGGCACCTTAGCCGCTTGAGCCACAGGCGCCGAATCCTTACTTCTCTTCCCCAGAGAAAATTGCTTTTAATTTTTTTTGGTTCTTTCTTGAGACAGAGTCTTACTCTGTGGCCCTGGATAGAGTACTATGGCATCATAGCTCACAGCAACCTCAAACTCTTAGGCTCAAGCGATCCTCCTGCCTCATTTTCCCAAGTAGTTGGGACTTCAGGCACCTGCCACAACACCAAGCTAGTTTTTCTAGTTTTAGTAGAGGTGGGGTTTAGCTGTTGCTCAGGCTGCTCTTGAACTCCTGACCTCAAGCAATTCACTCCCTTCGGCCTCCCAGAGTGCGAGGATTACAGGCGTGAGCCACCGTGCCCAGCCTTATTTTCTTGTATAGACTTCCAGAAAATCTGTGCAAATGTAAGGAAATTCACCAGCATGACCCTGTGTTTTTGTGTGTACACAGGAGTGTCCCGTTCGTTCTTATGCACCTCACTTCATTTACTCACTAACAGAGCTCAGATACGGGAGCATGTCATCATCTAGAGGGCTGCCTCCTCTGAATGGCTGGGTAGTGTTCTACTGTACAGATATGCCATAGTTCACATAACCAGTCCCGCATGGATGAGTACTTGGGAGTTTCCAGCTCCTTGCTATTACAAACAATGCTGCAAAGTCTGTCTTGGTACCCAGGTCATTTTCACTCGGGGGTGCCTCTGTCAGATAGAGGCCTAGAAGTGCAGTTGTGGGACCAAAGGCCTTAGGCATTGGTGATTCTGACAGGTATTGCTCCAGTTCCCTGCTCCCCACTCCCTAGTGGCTGTAACCAATGTCTTCTCCCCCCTGTAATGGATGAGAAGCCTGCGTAACAGGGATCTTTCCCATGTGGCCTGGGAAAGAGGGTGGGGGAAGAGAACCTGGGGAAGAGGGCAGACCATGAGCAGAAAGGAGGATGGTCTTTAGAGGGAGAGGCCTGGTGCCTGAGGGGAGATAAGGCCAATGAGAAGTTCCTGGGGTCATGACCATGACCTTCGGGCTTGAGGGGCTGATGGCCAATGGTAAGTGGAGCACACCCACGTGCAGGAGACAGATGAACTTGCTTTGAATCCTCTATGACTTTGGGCAAGTCATCTTTCTCCACTGGCAGCTCAGTGGCAGGCCTGCCACCCTTCCACCCTTGCATTCCCAGGAATGGCACTTAGAGATGAAGGGGAGGTGCCCAGGTTGGGGTGAAGGGTGAGTGGGTGGCAGCCATGGAGCCAGGAGCCTCAGTTAGGAGCCAGCACTGGGGCAAAGCAGGCTGTGCTGAGGACTAATTCAGGAGAAACTTAAGACCCCCAAAACTTAGGAAATCACCAAGAATTTCCTGCTCTCTCTGAGTGTGTGGGTTGGGAGCTGAAGCCATTTTATCTGGTTATTCAAGGAAAGAGACTTTGGACATGGAGTATGTGGAGTATGTGGTCACTTGGTGACACCCCCTGGCTGAGGTCCTCAGTATCCCCAAGACTGAGTGACCCTTTCCCTGCTCTTCTTGGTCCTGCCAGGACTACCCCAACCAGAGTTAAGGGGTTTTGAGGTCAGAATGCTGGGCCAGGAGTCTTAAACTTTTTTGATTATAAACCCTTAACAGTAAACAGTAATTCATACAGTAAACAGTAATTAATTTAAACAATTTTTTACTTTAAGTTTTTTTGCGATAGAGTTTCATTTTGTTGCCCTCGGTAGAATGCTGTGACATCATAGCTCACAGCAACCTCAAACTCTTGAGCTCAATGGATTCTCTTGCCTCAGCCTCCAGAGTATCTAGAACTATAGGTGCCCGCCACAAGGCCTGGCTATTTTTTTAGAAAGAAAGCTTCAATTGGCCCAGGCTGATCTAGAACCCATGAGCTCAGTCAATCCACCCATCTTGGCCTCCCAGAGCACTAGGATTACAGGTATGAGCCACTGCACCTGGTCTAAGTTATTTTTAAAAATAAATTTTTATTTGTAAGTTCTATAAAGTGGGATTATGCTAATAATTTCCTTTAACACAATAAAAAAAGAAATTAGAAAAGATAGAAGTAAAAATAGAAGTCTGTAATATTCTTCCTAAGCCTCAAATGACACCCTACATTGTTATTGTTGTTTTTTTTGGAAGATGGCATCTGAGTCTGTTGCTCTGGATAGAGTGCCTTGGTATCATCATAGCCCACAGCAACCTTGAACTCCTGGGCTCAAAGGGATCCTTCTGCTTCAGTTTTTCTATCTTTAGTAGAAATAAGATCTCACTCTTGCTCAGACTGGTCTGAAGCTCCTGAGCTCCAGCAATCAGCCTGCCTTGGCCTCCCAGAGTGCTAGGATTACAGGCATGAGCCACCACGCCCAGCTGATACCCTACTTTGGAAACCACTGACATAACTTTAAGAATGTACAGAGCCGGTTTGGCTATATGTGTGTGTGTGTGTGTGTCTGTCTGTGTGCATCAGTGCATGTGCTAACTCAGGAGTGGAGGAGCTGTGAGATTTGGGAGACTTGGGACTCAATCACTTAAGGAAACTGGGCTGAGCTTGTAATGGAGCCCTGAATGAGGAGGGGGATGTGACCACATGGTAGGTGGGCTGAACCTCAAGCCATCTTTGTGTGGGAGAGGCTTGGCAAGATCCCTATACCCCAGCTCAGCTGCATGAGGACAGGTGGTCTTCATAATGATCCCATTCTCCCTCACTCTAGCCCCCATCCCAGCCCTCAACTGTTGCCTCCTTAGATGATGAACTCAGTTATAGTGATGGACAGGACAGGAAGCGAGTCCCCTGGCCCACTTTCCCCCAGGGATGGGAAGGGGGCTGGCTAAAAATGACTGCTATTTCAGGGTATTCAATTTGAAATGGACAGCAAGAGTAACAGAATAATTATTTCACCTGCTTGCCATAGAACGAATTCATATTTACCACCTATGTACGAAAGGGTTATGGCAACAGAGGGAACTTATTAGAGATGATTTCTAACTGGGAGCAACTCTGTTAGTGGGATTAGGGAAAATGACTTTAATATCCCCCTCTGGGCTTTGGCTTAGGTTGACTCTGCTTGTCTGTCTTCTCCTTGGTGGTGGGGCCCCCTCCCTGCCATGTGTCCCTGCCTGGGACTCCTCAGCCAGCCTTCAGGACTGCAGGCTGACTCCAAGCCTTCACAAACTGTTAAACAAATCCTATAATTAGAAGCCAGGTTTCATTAACGAAGTGAAAAATGTAACATTACCCTGTGTTTGTTCACTGGATGCTCGACTCATGTCCCATGACCCAGAGGAGCTGTGACCTTGGGTTTCCAAGAAGCCTTAATAAGGTAATGTTTATAGGCTCTTAACTTTACCCCTCTGCTAGGGAACGGCTCTGCAAAACGAGGACAAATCACAAATCCAAGGCGTTTCCTCCTCTTCTCTCCCAGTGCTGAAGAATGTGGTCCCCAGATGTGGTGCATGGAAAGCCCCAAGAATGGGGTTCTAAAAAATGGGCTCTAAGGCCAGGCGTGGTGGCTGACACCCGTAATCCCAGCACTCTGGGAGGCTATGGCAGGAGGATCCCTTGAGGTCAGGAGTTCTAGAACAGCCTGAGCAAAAGTGAGATGTATTTGTACTAAAAATAGAAAAACTAGCTGGGAGTGATGGTGGGTGCCTATAGTCCCAGCTGCTTGGGAGATTGAGGCAAAAGTGTCACTTCAGCCCAGTGAGTTATGATGACAACATAGCACTCTACCCTAGGTGACAGAGTGAGACTTTTTCTCAAAAAAAAAAAAAAAATGGGTTCTTCTCCCAACTCTGACCTTCAATTGTCCGTGGCATTGTTTCTCTTTCCCTCTCTGGTTCTGTTTGCCCATCGGTAAAGGAGAGGAGATCATGGCTTTTGTCCTGAAGGTCACTTCCAATTCTGATACTCTACCGTTTGATTTCTTTGTCTCTCTTCCATTGAGTTTTATTTCAAGCAAGGACTCTTTTCCAAATTTTATCTTCTTTCTTTGGACTCCTCAAAAGCACATGGTAATGAGAGTTGAACTGGATAAATCTAGTTTAAGGGTTGGCAAGACAGGTAGATAAACCTTTTTCTGCCTCAGGTTTGGCCGATCACATAAAATGCACAAAAAAAAAAAAAAATCTAAAAATCATTAATGAAAAAAAGAAGAGACAACTCTAACTGTTGGAAGAAATTTAAACTCGTTAACATGAGGAACAGGGAAGAGAATCAGGGTTGCACGGTCTGGAGATAGTAGCCACTGTTAACATAATATTATGCTAACCTCAGAATAGCTGACATTTATTGAGTTCATTTTATGCACAAGATTCTGTGTTAAGGACTTACATTCACCCTTTCAGTTAACCTTGCAGTAAATCTATGAGGTAGATTCTTTCTTATTATCTTCACAAGAAATTGAAATATAAAAGAGACAAAAGAATTTTCCCAAAGGAACTCTGTGGTTGGAGTAGACACTCCAGAATCTATTTTTGACCACTGTAGATCTCCTGTCTACAAACCTCTGACCTTGTGTGGTGCTTCTGGAAGCAAGTGTTCTGATGTAGCTTCCATCATTGTGCCTCTGATTCAGATGATCAGAGCATGCCAGGCCCTAATAAGGTGCATGATAAGGACACCTTTCCTGAGCTAAGCCTCCTAGATCTGGGGGTGATTGCTTGTTTTTGCAGCATGCCTTGGCCTACCCTGACAGATACCATTAGCCAGTGGGCAGAGGGAGCAGCCAAATGTATATTTTCAACGAGCCAATTTACAGTCAAAAGATAGGAGACTTATAAGAGACTGAGAAGCATTTAACAGGAGTATCATTGACTAGCCAGCAAAACGACCCTTACAGTTGTGTTGAGCTGTGTTGAAGAAATGGTGTAAAAAATGGGAAGGTTTATAAGTGATTCTGGAATTCCAGGGTCAGAGCTAGCTCTGGTTGAGATGATGAGAAAGACTAAAGGGAATCCCAGTATGGAAGACAAGAACATAGCTGCATGACAGCCAGATGGAAACATCAAATAATCCTAGTTTTTTCAAAAAGCACACTACTGGGGAGAGGGGGATCAGGGTCGGCCTGACCTCTCAATCCCTTCCAGAGCTGACTCAGAAAACTTGTCCCTCTGGCACAGATCCCTCTCACCAGACACATCTTCCTCCAATGTAGACTTGTCCATAGAGCACAACTGACCATGGTAGGAATAATTTGGATGACCTTCAGTGGTCCTAATGACAAGGTGCCCACCTCTACCCACAGGGCTCATTAATTTCCCTAAGCTAGGGCAAAGAACAGGGCAGCTGGTGTTCCACAGTGACCTCAGTGGCCCGGGCATCCCAAGGTCTGTCCCTTTCTCCACTATATGACCAGGGGCAGGTTATTTCCCTGCCCTCAGACTCAATTTCCTTTTTTGTAAAATTTTTATGTTCACATGGGTTAATACAAGGAGTAAATACTGTCATAGATGCAAAAGTGGTTTTCAAATTGTAGAGCCCTCCACACATTCCAGGGATGTCAACTTTACTGGCAGACAATCATCATTAGCATCTGCCTGAGTCCTCAGGCTGGACCACTTCTGTCTTCCAGAGACAGAAACCTTGAGGCTGCTTTCTAATGTTAGGGCAATTTCTGAGGCTTCTTTCCTGGGAACTAGACTTTGCAAATGGTCAGATTCCACACTAGCCATTTCTTCCTCTTTCCTCACAATATTTATGAGAACTGACCTTCCAATGGAAATTTGGCAAGATTTCACATTCTGGAGACGTTGTACCTTCCTCCACATGCCCTGTGAGGACTGAGGTCATGGACTTCCCAGAAGATCCAGCTGTTCCCATGGACGCAGGAGGTGCATAGGACTGAGAGAAGAGGGGCCCATCAAGAGTCCCTGAGCTGCGGGCTGGTCCTAAAATATAAATATTGTTATATCCACCAACCTCCATTAGGACTTTGGGAACTGTTTTAGTAGTTGACTTCTAGTGCCTAAAATAGTACTTGGCACATAGTAGGTGCTCAACATATATTTGTTAAATGAAATGAATGAGCCCGCGTCAAGAGCTTTCAAAGGCTCTTCATTGCCCATAGACTAATACCTTGAAGGTTGCAGCTCACAGAAACTTACAGAGCAACCTAGATAAGATATTCCTTCTACCACTGGGGAAGCTTCCCAACATCCTTTCCTGATAGGTCCAGGCCGCAGAGATAAACTTCTTCAGGAAGGCCAAGGTTGACACTGACTCCCTGTAGCCCTAAGGGACTGTGAGTCTTCTGGGAATCAGGAGGACAAAGAGAGAGGCCTTCGTGATGGCCATCAACAATTCTTGCTGACAGGTGATGTGATGTGCCTTGGAGTTGCTGCCTGCCCTTCAAGTGATGGGTTGTTGGTAGCTCTCAGACTATCCCTCAGCAAGTCCTTCTCCGGTCACAGCTGCCCCAGGCTGGAGCCAGACACCGAGAGGCACATGTAAGGAAGGCATGTCATGGCTTGTGAGCAGCTCTCACCTCTTTAAAGGGCTCTTTAAAACAATAACAAAACAAAACACACGCATACAAGATGCCGTCCACAAATTCACACTCACACAGAGTGATGCACCATCAACAACCAAACTAAAAGCAGATTTCTCTGGGTCATAACAGAACCCTATATACAAGGCAGGCTTGGATAAGTACCATCAGTTTTTAGCTTAACGCACAGGGGAGCAGACCTTTGAACCTAAGCTGCAAAAAAAGTCCCTTCTGCCCGCGCCACTAGCTCACTCCCAGGACTCCTCTCCAGTAAACAGCAGGGAGATGCCCAGCCTTTGCTTCTCACACCTCCACAGCCCAGGCTTCTTTCTCCACTGGGGTTCAGGCTCGGGGGTCTGAGGTAAACATTTCTCACGATATACCCTTTTCCTGCTTCTGCGGAAGGGTGGGGCCTCCCACCAAAATAGACACAGAGCCACCCAGCTAGAGGAGGGCCTGACAGCTTTAGGGGGAAAAGTCAGAATTCTGGATCTTGTAAATCCAGACGTCCTGTAAACTCTGACCAGAATATAAACATCCCCTGGGACTGAGGAGAGGATGCTTCTGGGGGCAGGGCCCCGGCGCCTCCTCTGTCCTGGGGACAAGCGTGTTTATTCATGTTCTCCGTGAGCTCCCTTGGGTTCCTTCCTGCCCCAGGTCTGGGCTAGTTAAGGCAGGTAGGACAGGCCCACATGGGGCCCTGAGGCCATAGATAAAGATTCAGAAGTATCAAGGCTGGAAGGGAACTTTTAGAGCTTAAAAAACACTTCCTCTTCTGGAATCTCCCATTTAGTGTTCTGACCTCTTTTGAAACACTTGGGTTGATGGAGTGCTCACTCTTTCCAGGGCAGTCCATTGTATTCCTAGGACTCTCTGACAGTTAGAAAATGCTAGAATTGAGTTGACTAGAAATGTTCTCCACCACCTGATTAGGCAGAGCTAAGAACAATGTATACAATAAAATAACAGCAGGGCCATTCATGGACCACCTGTCCTGCACCAAGCACTTTCTTGCATTATCTTGTTAAATCCCCACCTCCTTCTCAAAGATTTAAGCTCAAGGAGGTTAGGTCACTCACCCAAGGTGACCCAGCTGCTGCCTGACAGGGCTGGGGTTCAGGTCATTCTGGTTCAAAGTCTGTCCTTTAAATATTAGTCTAGACTGGTTGTTCCTAATCAAAAAGCAAAAATAGCACCCATACCCGCAAAAACACCATAAACATGGGCCCACACCAAACCAAACCAAATTACAAAAATACAAAACAAAAAACCCAGCCCAACCTCGCCAAATATCAAGTTACATTATGTGCCAGACCAACAATAATTTTTATGTTTAATACATTTTAACAACCCTACGAGGAAACTGAGGCTCATCAAAGTTAGGGAAGGTAGACATGGTCAAATATTAATAATAAGGTGAATATCAAATGTCCAGCCACCATTGCCTGAAGTCTGCAGGAGGGGAATTTCTGTATAGAATAAAATAAAACTTTTACAATTAAAAATTATTATTTTCAACAACTAGAGCTTAAAAAAGCGGAATGTGCATCTTCAGAGAGAGACGATATCCCTAGGCTAGAGGCACCCAGCGAAGATACTTTAGAAAGGGTTCCCACATGAGTAGGGGCTACATGAGCTATCCCTACCACTGATGGTATATGGGTGGTGAGTGCTAACAAGAGACTAGGTGCAGGGTGGAGTTGGTCTGCAACCCAGAAACACAAACTTGGTGTTTCAAGGTTGGATGCTGGGCAGAATGTCTAGGCTACCCAATCACCAGCGAATTGGAGCCCTACCCCAATTCGAGTATCCTTGACTTTCCCCTGTCGGGAGAAGGCATTGGTGCCTAGCCTGGGCAGGGGGTCTTTGCTGATGGGCGTCCTCTCTGCACATCCCAGGGGCCATGCATTCATCTAGGCCTTTCCCTTTTTTGAGAACTGAGAGCTTGCTGGCTGAGGCTGTTCCCACCAACAATGTTCCCGTCTAGGGAGCTTAAAATAGCCCCTCTTGGCTGGGGCTCGGGAGTGAGCAGCAAGGCAGGCATTTGTGCAAATATGGGCCTGGGAGAAGGACTCTTACCCAGGGAAGGAGGGGCGGGCTGCACAGCAGGGGAGCCAGGACCTCTTGTGGGGGCTGTGCCCTCTGACTATAGCCAGTAATAACGCCTGGAGCCTCCTCCTGCTGTCCCTGACATTACAGGGTCCACTTGGACAAGTTTTTAGACCAAATCTCTCAGCTCCTCCTGGCTTCTGTGAGGCTCTAGGTTAGGGTGTGCCAACGGGGAGTAAGGGTCTCTGCATTCTTCTGCTAGTTCTAGCCTTGTTCCCAACTCACAATGCCCTTCCTACCTAGGAACATTCCAGAACCAGCCTTGAAGGCCTAACTCAAAACTTGTTTTAACAATGGGAATGACAATTGCTGCTACCATTAATTGAGCACTTACCATTGCCAGTCACTGTGCTAAGTGTCTTAACATACACTATCTCATTCGATCCTTAACTATCTGTGGACAGCCAAGTTATTATTATCTTCACTGTGCAGAAGAAACTAAGGCTCAGAAAAGTTAAGTAACTTTCCCAAGGCCACACAGCTGTGAAGAGGCAGGACTAGACTCATCTGCCAACATGCCTCTGGGCTGCACCTGCCTTTCAGGGTCCTCACTCTCCATCACAGTGTCACCACCCTGTATGACAGCTGGCTTGATTCAATGTGTCAGGTATTTAGAGAGTGCTTACTATGTGCCAGGCACTCTGCTGGGTGCCCCAGCCACAGCCTGGGAGCTCCTAGATTCCCCTGAGGACTCTAGTTTGGGCTTTGGGGCTTAGTGAGCTCCTGGACTTGCAGGGTCCAGGTTGTTTGAGAGTGGTAAGGTGACACTGAGGCCATCCCAGACTCTCTTTGATGACTAGTTGACCAGCTGGAACTTTTCCTTCCTCTCCTGGCTGCACTGACCCTCTCCTTACTCCACCGAAGGAACAGCACGTGCAGGAGTGAGACGAACTTGCTTAGAATCCTCTGTGACTTTGGGCAAGTGACTAAATGCTCTGAGCCTCAGTTTCTGGTCTGTAAATTCAGGATAAAACTAGGAGCTCACCATAGGTTGTTGGGAGGATTTAAGGGAGCAGGGCAGGTACATAATCTAGCACAGTGCCAGGCAGTCAGTAAAAGACATCTATCATTATTACTAATTATTATTTTCTTTTTTTATTTTTATTTTTATTTTTGTAGAGACAGAGTCTCACTTTGCCACCCGTGGTAGAGTGCCATGGCGTCACACGGCTCACAGCAACCTCCAACTCCTGGGCTTAGGTGATTCTCTTGCCTCAGCCTCCCGAGTAGCTGGGACTACAGGCGCCCGCCACAATGCTCGGCTATTTTTCTGTTTTTTTGTTTTGGCAGTTCAGCTGAGGCCGGGTTTGAACCCGCCACCTTCGGTATATGGGGCCAGCGCCCTACTCGATGAGCCACAGGCGCCGCCTAAATTATTATTTTCTGAGAATTACAGTGTCTAAGAGCCAAATGCCTGGGGTCTAGCACATAGTAGGCGCTCCAAGTGAAAGGAATCCCTCAGTGGACAGAATCCTCCACCCCCACTCCTGGCCTGATGTGGAAGGCATCCTGGCTGCTGGTGCCCATCAACAATAGGGTTGCCTGGTTAGGCAGGTGCAGGGCCCCTACCACTGGCCTGACCTTTCATTTTCAGCTCCAGGGCCCATCCCAGGGACAAGGGGGCCTGGCCCAGAAGTTCCATCAGGGTTCTTGTGTTCTTAGGGGCTGTCTGACTTTCTGGTGGCGCCATCTGGCGGCAAGTGTAACACTTCTTCTGGCGGGACCTGCACCAAGGGTCCACCCCCTAGCCCTCTAGCCCTTCTGCCTGCCCAGTCCTTCATTTATGCCTCCCACCACCTCCTGTGTGTAAAGGCCCAAGGACCCCAGCGTCATCTGTAGGGTGGAAGCCTCTGAAACCTCTGTCTCTAGCCTGGCAGTGACCCCTGGGGTTGGGGCATGCAGCCTGCCTGGGTTCATAATCAGGACATCTCTAAGGGCAGATAATCCTTGAAGGGTTTCTAGAAGCTGAGGCTGGAGGAAAGGTCCTCTCCTTCCTGGCCTGAGATGGTCCAGGAATGGCAAACCCATTGACAGTCCCAGGGCCTGTGCCCAACTCCCCACAGCTCCCTCCCTCTTTGTGAGAGATCTGGGCCCCCCAACAAGGACTGGCCTGGCTCCTCGGCCCCTGGCAGACCTGTAGCCAGGTCCAGTCTGTTCCAGAGCTGTTTGGGGGAAGAACAATGAATAAGAACTGGGAGACTCAGTTCTGCTTCTAGCTCCGGCACAAACATGCTGCATGAATTTGGGTAAGGCCCCTCCCTTCTGGGTCTTAGTCTCCTTTTAATAAAATGAGTGGGCGGAGGGGGCCAGGTGATGGATGTAGCTTCTAGACGGGGTTCCTGCCAAGTTGCGGATTCCTGGGCCTGCTACTTCAGAGTCCCAGGGCTGGGCCCCTAGTGTGTAAATCAACAAGCATTTTCAGCTAGGACGTAGGGAGGCTGAGAGGTTTTGGCTTTGGGAAGCAGAAGTGAAGGGTGTGTAGTGCCAGCAGGTACGGAGCACGTGGTGGTTTCAGGGTCTGGAGAAGCAGAAGAATCCCCCATCCCCCAGTACCCATCTATCGATTAATTCCCCCACCTTTTCAAGTTCATGGGAGAGGTCACCCCAGCTCCAGGTCTGTCGACCCTGCTGTGAGCAGCAGCAGAGGTGTAGTAGAGAGCTAGCATGCAACACACCCCGGCTGCCCCCATGGCTGGCAGAGGGGCTGGGATGGCCTGGGGGTGGGGCGGGGGCCCTTGTTGCCTAATGAGGTATTTTCAGAGTCCCCCTCCCTCTGGAGTTTCCAATGATAGAATAGAGCCCTGTCTAGTATTTGACCAAATATGGTGGTATCTCTTGATGCACATGAGCCCTAGCCAGCTTCTCAGTTATGCTGTGGAAACCTGCCCTGGACAGATTAATCTTGTGACATTCAGGAGCGCTTCTCGCTCTGCGTTCTTCCCCTCGGCTGATTCCTCTAAATGGCCAAGAATGGCCCTAAGCAAGACAGGGGAGTTCTGGACGTCTATCTGCTCATGGTGCCCCTCCCCTGTCCTCACACTCGTCCCCCAGGCCTGCCTCCCTGGCTGGATTCGCTCCCTTTGGCTGGACTGTTCACTCCAGGTGAGAGACACTGGCCAAAGAAGCCAGTCAGTATAGCATGTGATTCCAGGGCCCACGGATCCTGGGGCGACCTGACCTCATGGCGTCGTGGCCTGAGTCTTAGAAGCCTAGAGCTCTCTCAGCAGCCAGCAGGGTGGGCCTGAGAGGGTAGAAAGGAGGGTCAGCAGGGTAGTGAGAACTGTGCTAGCTCTAATGCTAATTGGAACAGCTAATGTTTATAATAATAATTATAAAATTCTTTTATAATAAGTTTAATAATCAACAGCTAAGTGTTTATTTATTTATTTATTTCTATTTATTTATTTTTTTTTGAAACAGAGTCTCAAGCCATCACCCTGGGTAGAGTGTCACCCTGGGTAGAGTGCCATGGCGTCACACAGCTCACAGAAACCTCCAACTCCTGGGCTTAGGCGATTCTCTTGCCTCAGCCTCCCAAGTAGCTGGGACTACAGGCGCCTACCACAGCACCCAGCTATTTTTCTGTTTTTCAGTTCAGCGAGGCTGGGCTTGAACCCGCCACCTTCGGTATATGGGGCCGGTGCCCTACTGGATGAGCCACAGGCACCGCCCAGCTAAGTGTTTATTGAGCACTTACTACAGGCCAGACACTGTGGTGGCTATTTAATATGGTTATTTCCTTTATTCCTTACAGCCTTGGGGGGTGGATGCCATGGTTATTCCCATTCTAGAGATGTGGGAGTTGAGGCCCAGTAGGATTTCAGCCAGGCCACTGTCTATTCCTAGGCACAAATCCCATCTTACAGGGAAGGGACTGAGGCTGAGAGAGAAGGAAGTGAAAAGCTGCATACAGGGGCAGGCCCTAGGCACAGAGACTGCTCTGGGAGAAAGGCCAAAGCATTTGGCCACTAGATCCTCATGGATCTGCAAGTTGGCCTGTGTGAGGCGCACAAATTCAGACACACATTTCTGAATTGTGCAGAAAGTATCCTGAGAAAAACAGTATGGAGGGTTGGATAGAGTCCTGGATGGAGATCAGGCAAGAACCCCAGATCTGTCGTCTCTACATCACTGCATGGTGTGGGACTTACTTGGGCCTCAATTTCCTTGTCTGTGACTAGAGGGGTGGGACTTCGGTCTCCTTGGGCTATTGCACTCCCCTGAGGCTGGCAGAGGCTGGAGTGTCTGGGGCTGTTTCCCTGGGAGATAGGGTCTGTGTCTCACGGCCGGCCAGCACACTCCCAGAACATTTGCTCTTCTGACCAACCAGTGGCCCATCCCTCCTCCACCCTCACCCTCTCGCCATCCCCACAGCAAACGAAGCTGATTGTCTTAGCTAGTCCTGTGGGTGCTGGCCGGGTGGCCAGCCGCAGGCCACAGGCGGAGGTGCCACCGGCCAGAGCCCCGCCAGACACACAGGGCATTGTCCCTTGGTCAACAGCCCCTGGGCACCGAAGCCCAGCTCCTGGCCTGCCCCCATGTCCCTCAGCGCCTGCCACTACCCTGGACTCAGCCAGCTGGGGGCCCAAGGCTCCCAGCTGATGACGAGCCCACCCACCCACTCCCCCAGCAGCTCCCAGTCGAGCTATAATTGCTTAGCTCCATCCTGTTGCTGCCATTCTCTCAGCGGCGGCGGTGGCAGCATCTGGGGTTCCAGGCGGGCGGCAGCTGCAGGCTGACCTTGAGGCTGGGCGGGATGGACTGGCCACATAACCTGGTACGTGGCGCTTCCCCACCCCTCCCCCACCCCGTTTAGAGCCTGAGTATTTCAGTATTTCTTTCCTATTGATTAATGACTGCCTCTGTTTGGCTTGGAATCTGCGGAGGTGAGTTCTCCCTCTGTTCTCTCCTCAGGACTAGAAACAGAGACTGGTCTCAGAGCCTGCAGCCATGCCCAGTAGCTCAGGCTCCTGAACTGGGCTCAGCCCCGGCACACTGAAGCCCTTTCAGGCCAGAGTCAACTCGGGAGACCCTGGCAAACTCAGTTGGTGGGGGTTTTTCCGAAGAGACCTGGCTCCTGAGAGCTGGGCTGTGTGACCTTGGGCAAGTCCTTCTGTTTCTCCGTTTCCCATCTGGAACATAAGGGAGGCATCCTTGGACTCTATTCTGGGTTTCTCTGAGAGGAGAGCCAGAGTTTAACAATGCTTTGTGGTGAGAAGCTCAGATGAGAGAGCCTATTGTCAGGGAGACATTTTTTCTGCCGCAGAGTCTAGGACCAAAATGGAAGAATTTAGTGACTTGAATCTCTGTTGCAGATTTTGTGCCAAGAAATGGCTCTGCCAGGAGGGGCTACGCTGAGACTAGTTTCCCAGTGTCAAGACTTCCTGAGTAGCCAGGATAAAGCAGGCACAGGCCATGGGATTGTGGGGTGAGCCATATGGGACAGGAATGGGGCGGGTACAGAGCCTGCCTGGATTTAGTGAGGAGATAAACCTTAGTGCAGGGTTTTTCAACCTTTCTTTTTTTTTTTTTTTATCTCACAGCACACTTGAACCTATAGTTAAACTTTTGTGTACACGTGAATTATGTTGATCAAAAAAAAAAAAAGTAAAAAAAGAACATATACTATGCTTTGAACTTCTTCCAAAAATAATTTAAATAAAAATTTTTTCTTTAAAAATTTTCGCAGCATACCTAAGGTCCTCTCATGGCACATGGGTTGAAATTCAGTGCCTGAGAGGTCCCTCTGTCTGTCCAGCCCTGGCACTTCTGCAGGCTTTGTGCCTCCTCCCATCAGCTTCCTGAGGAGTCTGGGCTCTGTGGGACCCAAGTCCTCTTCTGTGTGAGGCCGAGGCTTTCCTGATGCTCTGCTTTGTGGGAGGGAGAAGTTGAAGAAATGCACACTGCTGGGTGGAGGGGCAGGCAGAGGGTTGGGACTGGATGAGGGGAAGCTCAGGGGAGGAAGGCGAGGGGGTGTTATGGGCAGGGAGTCCTCAGTCTGTGACCTTCCCAACTCCCCACATTCATTTCGTGCCCTCTTCCCCCGACCCACACCAAACCAACTCAAACCTCCTTTCTCACTGTTTCCCTCACCTGTAAGACTTTTAGACTCCCTCTGTCCAGGCCTGCCACCCTCTTATCCTTTGAGCCTCACATGACTCTTCTGCAAAGAAGCTTCCTGGGGAGCTTCCAGCCCCAGCTCAGGCTAAGTAGGAGGTCCGGCTGTTCTCCGGTTATACCCTGCATGGGCCCATCATTGTACTTGTCACTAGCGAGGCTTGGGTGTTTGTTTTCCTTCCCAGACTGTAAGCTACAGAAGGGCAGGAGTGGGGATAGCCATTCATTCACTTGACAAGTGTTCACTGAATGCCTAAGTGCTTCAATGCCTGGCACCACACAGACAGAGGGGATAGAGTGTGTGGAAACTGATAAATCTTCTCATGGCATCTGTGGGGGACAGACATATAAAAGAGTCACATGTACACACAGTAAGATTGCTGTCATGCCAGTGACATGTGTGTTATGCAAGTCCAAGGAAGTCCAAAGATATCCTTAAGGAAGTGACAATAGAGCCAATACTTGAGGGGTGGCAAGGTGCTTAGGAGGGAAAGAAGAAGAGGTACAACTCCTCAGGAAGAGGCCTGTGCAAAGTCCCTGTGGCAGGACGGAGCACAGTGAGAGTAAGAGGCAGAGAGAAGGCCAGAAGCTGGAGCACAAGTGCAAGAGGAAGCAGGGAGTAATTTGAGGGGGCAGAGCTCAGCTGGACAGAGGAAGAGAGAGGTCAGACCTGAGCCTGTGGGATGCCTAATGGCATAGGAAAGGATTTTGGGCTCCGAGTCTTGGCTCAGAGAGTCTTGGCTCTCCCGCTCGTGACCCTGTGGCTTTCTTCCCCAGCTGCTCCTTCTTACCATCTCCATTTTCCTTGGGCTGGCTCAGCCCAGGAGCCCCAAAGGCAAGAGGAAGGGGCAAGGACGGGCTGGGACCCTGGCCCCTGGGCCGCACCAGGTGCCGCTGGACCTGGTGTCGAGGATGAAACCCTATGCTCGAATGGAGGAGTATGAGAGGAACCTTGAGGAGATGGTGGCCCAGCTGAGAAACAGCTCTGAGCTGGCCAAGAGGAAGTGTGAGGTCAACTTGCAGCTGTGGCTGTCCAACAAGAGAAGCCTGTCCCCCTGGGGCTACAGGTAGGCTGAACTGCAGCAGTGGCTGGCTGTCTTTTGGGGGTGTCTTTTCCTATGTCCCAGTCTATGTAACTGTTAAGACCTTGGCTTTTGTCACCTGGGTGCCTGGGTTTGGATCCCGCCTCTGCCTCTTCTAAGCTGTGTGGCTTTTGGCAAGTTGATTAGCCTTTTTGAGGCTCTGTTTCCTCAATGTAAACAGAGGTAACAGCAGTACCTACTTCTCGGGCTGTTGTTCAGTGAGACATTCATGCAGAGCACAGCTCTTACTATTCTTCAAGTCCCAGCTGAAGTGCCTGCGAGACCTTCCCCAGATGTCGCTTCCTCCACCTCCACCTCCACTCTTCTCAGTTGTAGCATTTCCCTGGCTCTGTTCGTGTTCGTCTCTTACACTAGACCAGGACCTTCTCAATGCCTGCATCAGAATTCCCTAAGGATTCCCATGGCTCACGGATGGACATCTCCAGGGGAGGCCAGAGAGTGGCCTTTCGTGTGTCTGCACATGCCTTGGTGGCACAGCAAGCATTGATCTGGGAATCCAGACCTGCAGCCCCGGGTTGACAGCAGCTGTGTCCTACCTTGGTTATAGCTCCACATCCTGACTCGGTGCCCGGCACACAGAAGGGGACAAATGCAGATGTGTTGAATGAATGATGAAGAAATGGGCTGACCCTCAAACTCACAAACCCAGGCCAAAGATTTTTCAGCCACATAACTTAGACCCCAAGTCTCTAGAACAGCACTGTTGCCTGGAACTTTCTGTGATGATACAAAGTCCAGTGTAGTAGCTCCTGGCCTCATGTGGCTATTGAGTACTTGAAAATGTGGCTAATGTGACTAAGGAAACAATTCCAATTAAATTTAAATTTAAATGATATATGCAGCTAGTGGCTGTATTGGATGGTGCAGCTCTGGAATATGGCCCTTGGCAGGGTCAGTAACGAGTCTCCAGAGCTAGGTTTTACATGCTTACTTTATTGTGCCCATGGGATCTTACAAAAATGCAGGTCCTGATTCTGAAGATTCTGCACTTCTAACAGGCTCCCAGTTATAATGAGGTGATGCTGATGCTGCATGCCCACAGGTCTAGTTCACCCACTTCCTCCTACATTTAGCAGGACACGAAGGGACAGAGTAAAAGGTTGTAGAGCAGGTCCCTGTATGTTAGGCCCCATGAGAACTCATCTGCTTTGTGCATTAGTGAACACCAAAAAAAAGTCTAGGGAACAACCACTTACATGGCGAGCCTGTAAAATGTACTTAAGTGAGTGGACATGAGGTCAGAACAGAATCCAGGCCTCCTGACTTCTCTTCCGAGTGGAAATTAGGCAGCAATATGCTCACACTTTATTTCTATAGATTACATTTCCCCAAAATGTAAACAAGAGGGGGGAGAAGAGGGGGTCGTGGGCTTCTCTGTGATTCCCTTCAACAGAAGCTAGTACCGGGTGGGGCATCTTACTGTATGAAAGAAGGAAACAGAGTGACTGGTGCCCTTGAACCTGGATAACCTTGGGCACATGCTTGCTACTGATCTTCAGTTTCCTGATCTGGAACACAGAGGGGATTACTACCCGTCCTCCACTGGCAGAGTCTTGCTGGGGCATCAGAACCCTGTTAGGAAAGGCAGGGGCGTGAGGAGGGGCTGTCCATTGGCCTTTTCCTGACCACCTTCCACCCTGCGCTCTTTTCTGTTCCCTGCAGCATCAACCATGATCCCAGCCGCATCCCCGCGGACCTGCCAGAGGCGCGGTGCCTGTGTCTGGGCTGCGTGAGCCCCTTCACCATGCAGGAGGACCGCAGCATGGTGAGCGTGCCCGTGTTCAGCCAGGTGCCTGTGCGCCGCCGCCTGTGCCCTCCCCCACCACGCCCGGGGCCCTGTCGCCAGCGCCTGGTCATGGAGACCATCGCAGTGGGCTGCACCTGCATCTTCTGAGCCACCCAGCCTGGAAGCCAGCTGGTAGCTGGAGACCACCCTCCCTGCACCCCTGTGTCTAGCAAGGCCTATGAAAAATAAACTCTGTCTTTGGAAAGCAAGACTTTGGGTTTGCTTCTTGTGGCTCCAAAACCAAAACCAGAGGAGGGTTATCAGATCAATGGAAAGGAGGATTTTCTATCTCTCAGAGTTCTCCAACACTGAGATACCCTATTAAAAAAAAAAAAAAAACAAAACTACATTCATTTCTACCATTTAGGACAGCAACATACATATTTCCTTTAGTTTGGGTTTATCAAGCTATATTTGAGCCATGTTATTGTAGCTTCTTTGGTGTAAACCACTAAAGGAGTTAACAGGAGTTAACTCTATCCAATTAAGTCAAGGTTGTTGGAAACATGCTCTCTTTTAGTGGGAGCTCCCCATCTTTGCAAGTGTCAGGCTAAAGCTGAGCCTCTGAAGGATACTGTGGAGCAGACCCCTGCTCTGGTTGGAACAGATGATCCATCAGGTCTCTCAGTTCTGAGATTCTCTGCAGATCAGACTTAGGTCCCCCAAAAGGCCTCCAGGTTGCCAAAGAGCAGGTATTTTTAACTTAGGTCAGCAAGCACCTTATTTTTTCACATGAGTATGTATTTTTCTGTGCTGAGGCTCACTGGGTTTGAACACTCAAGAGTTGAGCAGCATAAGTGTAGATCATTCTTTGATCCAGTCCACAATGCGATCTGGTTAGATAGACAGTTGGTTGATGTCAGTGATTCCTGAATTTTAGCAAGCATCAGCATCACTCAGAGGGCTTGTGAAAGCATAGACTGTGGTCCTACACCTACAGGCTCTGATTCAGGTGGGGACTGATACTTTGCAATTTTATGCAGTGCTTTTCTCTTTTTGCATTTCTGGTATAATTGTTCCCAGGTGATGCCAATGTTGCTGGTCTGGGGACCACTGTTTGAGAACCATTGGCTTATACCAAGACACAGTGATAAAAAAGGCAGCGTGAACTAACTTGTTCTGAAGCCCATGCTGACTCCTGGCCCCTAAATACTAGCTCCTGACATCCCCCATGAACCCCTGGCAATTCAATCCTGCCCCTGGGCCCTCTAACTCCGGCACCATCCCACATCAGCTGTTGTAGGGTCTAAAAATACTTTCCCTTCTCCAGGACAGCTGAGGGGCTCAGGCTATTTTCCGAGGGTAAGAATAGTTAGCACTTTAGAGTCAATTTCAACAGAAGGGCCTACAGCCCAGCATAGGAATACTTTACTGTTTCTGTAACTTTAGTGTTTGAAGTGGCTTTAGCACTAAATGTTTTAAGGGTCTAATTCATGAAAGGTTAATGGTTAGGTATGTGTCTGTCTGGGATGGTAAGTAACTTACCTTTTTGGGTACTGTTCTAGAGTGGATACTGGTTAAAATTACCCCAGGAAGCTTTGGCCTGGTTCCAGACAAATGGAAAATCAACTTCCTGTGCCAGCGCATGCAGACCCCCACAGCAGCCACTTTCACCTCCAGGGCTCCTCTCTGAGACCCCCCACAGCCTGCTTTCTAGGTCTAATGACTTTAGGCCCCCATGAAAGGCCCACAGAATCCAAGGCTTTTTTTTGTGGGGTCAGGGTGTGAGAATAATCGAATTGCAGGAAGGTTCTCCAGTATTGGGTTGGGTAGGGGATGCCCCCATCACGGCGAGAAGGGGCCGTCCTACTTTTACTGGAGCATGGGAAACACAGTAAAGGCCAGTTACTTTTGTATGGATGATGCCTTTTCCTCTTTCTGGGCTTTCGTTTCCTCATCTGTGAAACCAGCAGATAGGATTTAGGGATCTCCAGGGTCATCTTCAGCTTTACTGTTTTTCAGCTTAGAAGTCTGATCTCCTGACCTGGACACTGGTGTCCTAGCTGACCCTTCTAGGTCCCTGCTTTAGAAGCAGCAGCAAGGAGCTCAGCTGGGTTTCCATGGCACCCCGGAACCTCCTTTGGTCTGAGTCTAGATGTGTTTCATGTTTCCCACCGTGGTGAGACTCCCACTCCATAAGAGCCACATCTGTCTTTTTCACTGTGGCATTTCCAGCACCCAGTACAGTGCCCTACATGGAATAGGGGTGCTGTGCTTGGTGAATGAATGCATAGAGGCCCCTGGGGAAGCCCAAAGTCTACCTCCCTCTAATGCTCCTTCATAAGTGGGCCAGAGCAAAAATTCCTTATAACCCACCCCCCAGTCTACCTTCTATAGCTGCCCCTTGCCCCTGGAGTGCTGAAATTTTGTTTGGATCACCTGCTATAGGATTAACATCCATTAACACCACATCCAGGACTAGTGAGGACAAGTGTGGCTCCTTTTCTGTTTCATTTAGCAGATTATAGGGCTCTCCCTTCTTCCAGGGGGCTCTAAGCACTTGGGAGCTTCCCAGGCCTAAGAAGGTTGGGATGGGCCCTGGGACATTGGCTTCTCCTGGTTCTTATACTCCTTTTCGGAATCTCTATCCTTTTCTTTCTGCCTGTAAGGAAGGGAGATGATAAGATCTGACTCTTGGCTCGGCGCCTGTGGCTCAATGGGCTAAGGCGCCAGCCACATACACCTGAGCTGGCGGGTTCGAATCCAGCCCGGGCTGCCAAACAACAATGACGGCTGCAACCAAAAAATGGCCAGGCGTTGTGGCGGGCGCCTGTCGTCCCAGCTACTTGGGAGGCGGAGGCAAGAGACTCCCTTGAGCTCAGAAATTGGAGGTTGCTGTGAGCTGTGATGCCACAGCACTCTATCCAGGGTGATAGCTTGAGGCTCTGTCTCAAAAAAAAAAAAAGGTCTGACTCTTAGGTTTGAGCTTAGAGAAGCAGGCAGTGTGGGCTTTTTGGCCAGCTTTGTTTCTGAGCTGTTTGGGCCTGCCTGCCCAGGTAAAGGAAGTTTCTGAAAGATGTGGCTAGCTCTGCTGCAGTCAGTCATACTTGGACTTGGAGCCAAAGACCCAGCTGAGGGCCAAAGATCAAGTGTAGCTTCCCTGTTTGCATCTTGTGTGCATAGATTCTCCTTAGGGTGGTTATCAGAGATAAGTTTTTTTTTTTTTTTTGAGACAAGAGCTTCAAGCTGTCACCCTGGAGAGAGTGCCATGGCATCACAGCTCACAGCAACCTCTAATTCCTGGGCTCAAGCGAGTCTCTTGCCTCCGCCTCCCAAGTAGGTGGGACTACAGGCGCCGGCCACGACGCCTGGCCATTTTTTGGTTGCAGCCATCATTGTCGTTGGGCAGGCCCGGGCTGGATTCGAACCCACCAGCTCAGGTGTACGTTGCTGGCGCCTTGGCCCGTTGAGCCACAGGCACCGAGCCCAGAGATAAGTTTTGTATTGTCCTTGGTCCTCTGGTCTAGTCTCAATTATCATGTTCACTGTGACAGCCCATTGCCATTTTCATTTCAAACATAGAACATGAAAAGGTACCATTACACACTTTCATTTCACAGGATGCAGGAGCCCTGTAGGCATGGGGCTGACATTGTGCCTCTCTTTCTGCTACTCTTTCCCTTCTCTGACCTGACTGTTCTAAGCCAATCACCTCAATCTTCTCTCCTGTGGCATGGTTATTGGTCTGGTATCTAAGTCCCAAGCCAACCAACATGTGGCATTCCCTTGGCCACAGGAATTGGTTCGGGGGTGATCCAGCCAGCCCAGTGCCCAAAATTTGGCTCAGTGGCTATGGAAGAAGACCTTCTTACCCTGGGAGCTGTTGGAAGCCATTTTTGACCATGGGAGAAGTAGTGGAACTGAAGATTGCACAGTTAAGACAAGTTATGATAAACAACACAAACCTTTTATTGCTTATGTCTGAGTTTGATTTTCTACTTTAAACAAAAGTCTTCTTACTGATGTGTCCATTTCAAAATGTCTATAGTAACCAAATGTATGCTACTTATACACTCAGCACTCCACCTTTCACTGCCATTACTATTACCTGGGCACAGTGAAAACAACCCCAGAGCCAGTTTGGGCTTCCACCAACTGGAAGGGTGTTTTGCCTAGGCTGGACTAAATTTTAAGGAGAAGCTCCAGAAATTTGAACCATTCTGTAAACTCATCAGGGGAATCTGAATAAGTTATTTCCTCAATTTGGGGATGACTTCTGGGTTCCTGTTAGGAAAGCTATAATATTAATATTAGCATAATTTGGCAGTATTGTTTCTTCTGGGTATCCATGGCCCTCCCCTAAATCCTGATTTAACAAGTCTGGAACTTAGGCATCGGCTTCTTTCTTGACCCTTTCCCCACATCCAAATGTGGTGGTTCGTCTATACATCATACACACAGGGTGCCTAGGACTTAGTTCCTCTGTTCCCTTTTATAGAAAAGAATAGGTCCAAAAGGAATGAAAAGGACTTTTACTTTCTTTTCTAAAACTACTGATCTTTAAAGGTTTGTAGGCTTGGCACCCATAGCTCCGTGGTTAGGGTGCCAGCCACATGCACCAGGGCTGGTAGGTTCAAACCTAGCCAAGGCCTGCTAAACAACAATAACGAAAAACAAAACAAAACAGCTAGGCGTTGTGGCAGGCACCTGTAGGCAAAGGCAAAGACAATTGCTTTAGCTCAAGAGTTTGGGGTTGCTGTGAGCTGTGACACCACGGCACTCTACCGAGGGCAACATAGTGAGACTTTGTCTCAAAATAAATAAATAAAAAGTTTGTATAAAAAGCAAAGCATAATTCTCTCCTTTCAAAGCAGTGTCACAGGAGAAAGCACCAGGTTAATTTCCAGGGAACTCCATCCCAATACCTTTTTTCCTTTCCTTCTTCTACTGGGATGAATGTTTGGGGGTGAGATGTGACTGTTGTCATCTGGTGACCTGCCTTCTTTGTAAGACAAATCCATTGTCTGTCCCTCCATCCCTCCATCTGTGCATAAGGAAGAGAATGGTCAATTCCTCCAGGGGCCAAGGAGAAGGTGCTCTCTTCCTATATACCTTGATGTTTCTCATTACCCTCTGGTTGCCAAGAAGCATGGAGATATACTGATGGCCCTTCTTTGGGTGAGAACCTTGGAAGATGGTGTCTAGTTAGTTCTGAACTAGTGACCTCATAATTAGCAAGCCCACAGCCAATAGGAGCTATTATCATTCTTAGGTTTTTCTGATTTTCCCTTCTATTTATTTACAACCATCTGGTTATAAATATTTTCTTGTAGGTCTCAATTAGCTGTGCATTTTGGAAGTAGGTAGTAAAATGCAGTAAAAATAATTAGACTCTGCCTTATAATCCCTCCCTCAGCCATCCCAGTTCCTAGTTAGAACACCAAATCAGAAGCAGCTTGAGAAGATGGACTTTTATTTCTTAAAAAAAATAAATAAAACAAATATACTGGCTTGAATTTCCTTTCCTTTTCTTACTTTCCCCCTTAAGAAAAAGAAGCAACCACTGTAAGAATCCTTGGTATAGGCAGACAGAGGCCTCTTGGACCCACAGTGGAGGGAGAAGATGTTCAGTACCAAGGGGTCAGAAAGAGAGGCCTGGTGGGCAAGTGCGCCTCATTCAACCCTGGGCTGCTGGGTGTCAGCCGTCTTCAGTGGTGGGTAGAAGTTCCTGGGGTCTCCTCAGAGCACTCACAATTCAGTTTTAACCTTGTGCATCAAATCCTTTTGGTCAATTTTGTCAAGGTCCTGGTACCAGCGGTTGTAAGCCAGCAAGGCCACATTCTTGGCAGCTACGGCCATCACCTCTACAGAGCTGGCTGCCCACTCCAGGGCATTGAGGTAGAAGAGCTGGTCATGGAGTGCAAACCTTGGGAGAGTGGGGCGGGAGCCGTACAGGGGGTGGGCCTTCCACTCAGCTGTCTGGACTGAGTAATAAGAACGAAAAAGGGTCTTCAGCTGGGTCCGAAAGAGGGGCTTTGGGGACTGGACTCGCCAAACAGCTGCCTCCTGGGGCTGCTTCCGCCGGAAGCTAGCTGAGATATTGACAGGACAGATGTTGTCCAGAGTGCAGAAGAAGCTGGGGAAATCTGTTGTAAGGATGCTGGCAAAGGGGAAAAGCTTAGGGTCTGGGAAACCAAAATAGGAAGAGTTGAGGTAGCCGTGGACCAAGGAGACGATGCTGGTCTGGAATGAGCCCTGGATATCATCAATGGGTGGGTTGAAACCTTGAAAGGTGAAGTTGCTGCTGTTGCTGTCCAGGTGCAGGGGGGTGGCAATGACCACGATGTCATACAAGTCGGAGCTGTTGCCTACTTCATTCTCATACCCTACCTGGTACAGGGCTTTCCCTTCTGGAGGTGAAAAAAGGGAGCAGAAAAGTGAACTTGCTTCTTTGGCTTCTCCCCACCAAGCTTTCACCTGGTCTCCAGCATTGAATGTACAAGGAGACCCTGGCACCAGGAGTACAGCTGGGCTGTCTTAGGTGGTGGATCTGGTCTTTCTATGCTGGTAAAATCACAGGGTGAGGACCAGACTGGGAGTCAGAAAACCCTAATTCTTCTCTGGTTTTGCCACTGACTGGCTAGGGAGCCTGAGGAGGCTGCCAGAAAGAGGCTAGACTGATTAAGTCTCAGCTTCCTGGCTCTCACGTTTGAATTGAGACAACAGCACCCTCTAGTGACCCTCAGCAGGCTGGGGCTTCCCACTGAGATTTAGTAAATACTCCCCAGCACAACAGACCAAAGCAGAGCTACAGGGAAGGCAGAAGTGTCTGCTGGCTAGCAATGTTGTGGATGGCCATGCGTCCTGCTCTGTCCACTCACCTGTGCTGTGCAGGGTCACAGAGGTTACTGTGGCATGGATCACATTGGCCTTGGTGAGCTTCAGCAAACCAGAACAAACCAGCTTGTTGCCTCCCTCCACAGACCACAGGCTGCCTTGGGCTCCGGCTAGTGACATGGCTCCTGGGCAAAGCAGGAAGAGGGCTGGTGGGTTCTCAGAAACACTAGACAGCGGCCTGGAAAGTTCAGCACTATTCTACTGGGCTCCAACTGTGGGCACAGCAGCAAACATATAGACAAATACAACAAAATTTACCACGCTGTGAGGTGAAACACTGTTCTCAATGAAAAGAGTTAGCTCTGAGAATGACCACATATTGCATAATTCTATTTTATACTGAATGCCCAGAATGGGCAAATCCATAGAAACAGAAAGTAGATTTTGTGGTTGTCTCGGCTGGAAGACTGGGGGTTGATAGCTAAAGGGAATGGAGTTTCTTTTTTGGGTGCAGAAAATGTTCTAAAACTGATCATGGTGATGATTTCACAATGTTGTGAACATACCCCAAGCCACTGAATTATATATTGTGAATGGGGTAATTGTATGGTATGCTATGAAGGACACACACAGGACAATGGAAAGAGAGAGAAGCCACACTGAGGGCACCCTGAGCAGGACCTGATGGCTAGGAAGGAGCCAGTGTGTCGAGGACTAGACAGACGGTATCCTGGACACAAGGGAGGTTACTATAAGCCTTTCCATTTGTCAGTTTAGCAAGGATGTACTGAATGCCTGGTATGATGCAGGCACCGTTCTAGTGTTTAGCGTGTTAGTGAACACCAGACAGTTTCGCACCTTTGTGAAGACTGCATTCTCTGCTGTCATGGACTGTGCTGGAGGTGGGCTATGCACAGGCCCATCTACCCCAGTAATGATCTGGGAAGACCAGATGCTCGAGCACATGAACACCCAGAGGCTCAGAGGCCTCAGTGGGGGCATTTCTTTGAGCCAAAATGTGGCCAGTGGAGCACCACCTCATCATTAACATGGATAAACACGTGAGAGATAATGAGGCAATCAGGAGTGATAGAAACACCCTGAGCCTCTGATCCGAGCCTTGCTTTCACTGTCTGTGGAAATGGAGTGAATGCCATCTCCTGCTAACTGGGAGGACCAATGTCAGAATCAAATGGGAATGGGGCAGCAAAGTGCCTAGGCACTGCAAAGAGCCGCATAAAGGTAAGGTTATCACAGGGGCCCCGGCCCATTCTGGGCACCAGGGGCAGGTCAAGGGCAGGTGGCAAGGGCTGGATGCTCACCAGCAAAGGCAGGCATTGCTGCTGACTGGCCATAGCTGGCCCTCAGGACGGCAGAGACGACGTCGTCAATAAAGCGCTGTGTGACGCCCACCTGGAGCAGGGACTCGGTCACAGAGCACTGGGTCATGTTGACAAAGGCAGATTCCCCCAGAGAGTAGAGCAGCTCCTCCACGCCCGAGAAGGCATAACCATGGGCTTGGTACTTATAGATCCTAGAAGACAACAGAGCTATAGTCCTTGTGCAGAAAGGCTTTTGGCTGACTACCTGCCATTGGGTCCTTGTGCCAGGGAGACCCACCAGGAACTTGGTACCTCCTTTACATAAGGAAGGATGGGAGAGGAGGTGGTTATGTTCCTGTTGGCCTGCTCTCTGCCTGTAGTGGGCCTGTCCCACCTAAAGGGACAGCATAGAGGTAAAGAATCCCACTAGATCTGGTTCACATCATGGCTGCAGAATGACAACTGTGTCACCTCTCTGAGCCACTGGCTCCCTCAGCTGGCCTGCCAGGCAGCAGTGGCCATTACTCACCCCTGCTGACACAGCCTCCTCTCCAACAGTGTTGGCTCTGCCCTTGCTTTTAGGAACACATTGGACCTGATAGCAGCAGCCTCATGCCAATACTGTCGCTCTCTCTGCTAGCCTAGCCTGTCCTCTCCTTTAGTTTGATCAGATGGGGCTCCCACTCATTCCCACATCTTGTCACATCTTGTCCCTCTATTGATCGCCTAATCTCAGGGACTGGCTGGCCTTTGATATGTTGCCTACTCTAGGGCTCCTTTGTAAACATCTTGAGTTTGGTTTCAATGGTACACCAGATGGAGATGTCCTGAAAGCAGACAGAAATGTAGGTCTGGAACTGAAAGGGAAACTAGAGTTGACAGGGAGGAGTTATCTCTCACAAAAGGGAGAAGTCAAGATTGTAAGTCTGGATAAAGTGACAAAGGAGAAAACTATCAGAAAGAAAGAGGGGTAAGGCATAAGCTTCTGCAAAACTGGAAGATCTAGCCACATGAGGTGGGCATTGCACATGGCTGGCCCTAAGCAACTGTAGGGGAATGCTGGCTGCCTCCTTCAGACAGGGCCTTGTTCTGCAGCTCACCTACTCCCCTCTGCCCTTGTGCTTTTACCTGCTGTTTCCTTGACTCACACCCTGGTTCAGCCTTGCAGGTGACTGCATTTGCAACCCATGCTTTTATCAGGGTAGCAGAGGGACAATACCAGAGACCAGCCCTGCTCCCAATAAGGCCATTTCTCAGGCTAGGGCCTTGCTCTCAGCCTGCACAGAATTGTGCTGGGCTCTCACATCCAGCAAGGACCTCTTCCTTTTTCATAAAGCACCATCAAGCTGGTTCCTTTATTGCCTTCTCCCCTTTCCCTACCCTTCCCATGGCTCTAGCTCAGCTCTGCCAGCCCTACCTCATAAACTTCTCCATGACCTCCTCCACCCACATCTGCAGCCTCAGGAAGCTGATGCCGTAGTGCCACCAGAGGCGGATGAGGTTCAGCAGGTACCAGTCAGTCTCCTCCAGCACGAAGTGCTCCCCGCTAAAGATGGCGCTCCTGCCCACCACCTCGCGCCGATGCCTGAGCCCTGTGGAGATGAAGAGGAGGCCCTCAAGTCCCTTTCAAAGATTTGGGGCATTCTTGATGCAAGTGGACATGGTTTGTTCATGTGTGTTGCTTGTTTATAAAGAGCAAACAGATGCAACTGGGAAAGTGTTTATAGCCTTCCTAGTCAATAAAAAGTGAAAACAAAATTATGCACCACTTTACATTTTTTTCAACAGGGCTCTCACTAAGTCACAGGCGGGAGAAATTCAGATGTCATTCCAGAATGTCCAGGGGCTGATAGCTACAGACTTGCTTTGAGATGGCACCTTAGGCACCAAGATCACATAGAAATCACAGCTCCTCATAGCCCTCCTGTCCTCTGCAACTTACAGAGCAATGGATTCCTAAACATGGATATATCTGCTATGATCTATTCCTTCTCTCACTCTCACATGCTATATATGCTGCTCCGCACCTTAACAACTGCATCTTGGAGTGTATTATACCTGGGCATAAAGGACTCCCCTATTCTGGCTGCTGAATAAAGACTGTATTTATTCAATAATTTTTTTAACCCCAGTTCCCAGTGGGTAGACAGAGATTGTAATAGTAACCTTTTTTTTTTTTTTTGAGACAGAGCCTCAAGCTGTCACCCTGGAGAGAGTGCTGTGGTATCACAGCTCACAGCAACCTCCAATTCCTGGGCTCAAGTGAGTCTCCTGCCTCTGCCTCCCAAGTAGCTGGGACTACAGGCGCCTGCCACAACGCCTGGCCATTTTTTGGTTGCAGCCATC